>VZTT01030934.1:186923-217671 GCA_013400855.1 Buphagus erythrorhynchus | reverse complement strand
TTTTTTTTTTTTTTTTTTTTTTGTAGCTGCTGAGTGTCACTGGGCTGAAGTTTTGTACAGTGGCCCCTAAGTAAGTACTTAGTAGAGTCAGGAAGTCAAGATGATGCATAGTGCTGTCAGCTGGCAGGCTCGTTTCGTTCAGGGTGCGAGGGAGGATGGCTTTAGCAGCAGTGATGCTTTAAGTTGGGATGTGCTGTTCCTCAGAAACTGCTGAGAAAAATTGTAGGTTCCAGCTTGGAATATTTTGGTGACTGACTTCAGTAAGATAGTTTAAGATATGCAGGGAAAAAGTAATAGGTTATATATTTTGGCTTCTGTCTCTTCTTTGATTATTATTTTTTTTTCCCATTCTTCTTTTTATATATAAAGGGTGAGCTTCTTTTGAGTGGGGGGGATTGCAGGATCAAACCCCCAAATTAATGTATTGCTCTACAAAGACAATTTCAGTAAGTCATCTAGCTTTGTTCAGTATGGTAACTTGGCTAGTGCCCTAATCTGTGATTTATGGTGGATAGTGGCATATGTCCTCACAGTGTTTTGCAGACAGATGTGAGCCAATGTGCCAATGATTAGGTTGAGGCCAAAACCAAGCTGTTAAATTGTACCCTAGTTATGGCTTTCTAATGTGGATCTGTTGCCTGTCTGTGTGACTTTAAGGTCTTTTCAAATGCAGGTGGAAAAAGCTGCTGTCCTTCTGCAGAAGATGGAACTCTCTTTTGATTAGACAGGTGGAGACTGCTATGGCTTGGTTTAGTTTGATGTAGCTTAGATATGACAGGTATTTATGACAGTGCTGAACTACTGCTTCAACTAAGATTTGCTGGCTGGCTCTTCATCATTAGTGATGACACAGTGTAAGCCACCCAACTCTGGGTGTGGGAGGCTTGCAACAAGTTTGAAAACTAACCTCACACTGAATGGAAGTAATGATACTGCTTTAACTCTCTTAATTGTGTTGGGGGATCACTGGTGCAGTTTAAGCTCACCAACCTCTCTGTTTGGATCATGTTAACTAACTTTCATGTGTAGCTGTATTTGCTTCATGCACAGTTGAACTCTTGATTAAATGTGTTAAAAACCCAGTCACTGGAAATAACATAAGTCTGGCTTCCCTTTTTTGATTCTGTAGACCCAAACTGCTCAGCATGTAGAAATGTCTCTTAAGCCAGCGAGGGTCTGAATAATTGTAGTGTAGAATTGTAAAATTGTTAAGGTTGGAAAAGACCCCTGATTTGATTGAGTCCAACCATTAAATGGTAGTAGTTGGTCTGTGAAGTGATATGTGGCTTTCTCCATGTGAAGACATCTAGCTGATGTGTATTTGGAAAATCCAATTGAGAGAAGATTTCTCAGCCCTGTAGGAAGTGCCACTTATTTTTTATAATGCCCAGAAAATGCTATTCTGTGATGGAGGGAAGGCTTAACAATCCAGTTGAAAGATGTTGAATTTGGATTTTGCACAGCTTTAAAAACTATTGAAATTATATTGAGAAATATTTTCTATTTCAATGTGCAGTGTAAGGGAGAAGCATAATGTTTGTGCACTGAGATTGTCCCAAGACTTGCAGGCTGTTGCATGCTGACTTGGCATGTTTGCAGAAATGTGTCACAAAGGCCTTCACCAAAGTTTTCAGTTGGTTTTTTGGGGATGGGATGCTACAGAATGCACATGTTGGAAAATGAAGCCTCTCACCTTTGTGCTGATGTAGCCAATACATTTATTTCTGAGAGTAGAAGTAGTTCTCTGCAAGCACCTTTGCACTAATAGCATCCCTGGGAGTTGGTGGTCAAATGTTGTGTAAGGATAGTTTTTAAACTGCTCTAGAGTTTACCCAAAGGCTCCTGTCCAAACGATGCAGTCCATCTCTCATGCAGAGTAGGTATGAAGAAAAGCGTAGATATGAAGAAACTGGTTGCACCTCTGTCTTTCTTTAAAACATTTCCCTGCATTATCCTGCCCTTTGCTTTTTCACAAAGGCTTGTTTATGCAATGATGGGCTTTTTTGATGGTCTCCTTGGTGTGGCTGGTTAGACTGTAAAGGTGCTCCAAGTTCTGTGTTTTCCATTTGCTGCTCAGGTATGATTTGTAGTTGTCCCACGTGCTCAATGTATCCTTTTCTGTGTAAGGTACTCTACTGCTCGCCCACCATATCGTGTGTTGCAGTGCTGTTCTGTGGTGGGATTTCCTAATGAATCTATAGCCACTGAATACAAACCCCAGACTTCATGCAGCTGTCACTGAGAGTATGGGTCAGTCGTATTTAAAGAAAAAGTAGAGTTCCTTTCTGTTTTTTCCCCCTCTTTCTGCATTCCCACCAGTGTTCTTACAGGGGAAGGATTGTAAGTGCATTGCAAATAACTAAATGCAGGAGAATAGGTGATGTACACAGACATTCTTATATTGACTTAAGGGCTTTGAGATTTGGTGTGTCTTTTATTTCTAGGTAGATACAGAAAAGAAGATAGAGCTGGATCTTTCTGCTAACTGCTAGTGAGTTTGTAACTGCTTGAGAGTTTGTACTAATTTCCATTTTTTAAGTCCTTGAATGAAGCAAGCATGATTTGCAACACAAATGAGTAGTGGTAGAGTTGTCTTCAAGTATTCAAAGCTTCCTCTGTCCCTTGCTGTTTGGGTTGAATCTCCAGTATTCTTCAGTGTAGCAAATTACATCTGGTATCTCAGGGAGTAGGGGAAAGAAAATGCTGCAAGGTAAGAGCTATCCCCACGCCTAACATCTCTATTTAGAAAACATCATCTTCTGCACCTGCATAAGAATTTACTGTCTTGGTTTGAAAGCCAGGTGTCTGCCAAGGAAGGTGGGAAGTTCCCTTGGAATGGAGGATATGAGTCCTTTCCCTCTGAATTATTGTAACTTTGAAATTAAGGGGCTGTCAGGCACAGATATGGGAAAAGGAGTAACAGTTCCTTGCTGGTATGTGTATGTAGAACACGGCAAACAAGAAACAATGCTAATGACAACAACCAAGAAGAGAAAACCCAAGGAAATCTCTTCCCACTCTTTAAGGCGATTTCCCCTTGGCACAGTTCCGGGCACAGCCGGCAGGGGGCGCTGGTGGCTCCCGGCCGGGCAGGGCGGGTGCGGTGATCGCCCCGCTCCGCCAGGGGGCGCTGTGGCGCGGGCTCGGCCGTGTTCCCCCTCACACGGTAATGGCGGCCGGGCTGGGAACAGAGATGGAAAAGGCGCTTCCTTTACAAAACCCCGTGGGGCAGCCGGTCCCGGTGCCCCTCTGGATGGTGAAATGAGCTGTAGCAGGAACCTCTGAGCAGCAAGCTGGAACAGCAGGGATGAGGAAAATCCTGGAATGGTAAAGGAGATGCATCAGAAGCTCTGCAGCTGTAGCTGGAACTGCAGGGGTGTCCCAGCAGGCAGGGGGTGCGTGGCTACAGTAGCAAAAAACCCAGAGCAGTGGCAAAAGAAAGGCAGGGGCTGGGCAGTGGCTGGAGAACAGGGCCTGGAGAGGCTCCCTTGGAGGGGGAAGGGGCTCGGAGATGCTGGGATTTTCCCTAAGGCACCCCAGCAGATGGTGAGGGGGCCTTGGGTGAGGTCAGGTGTTAATAAGGTCCCAGTGCATCGGCCGCTCTCAGGAGCAGAGCTCCATTCATGGTGGGAGAAGGCAGCAGGTAACACAACACCACCGTGNGCAGGTAACACAACCCCACCGTGGTAGCAAATTCTTCCCACAGCGACTGCAGCCTGTTTCCCCTCCAAATGCCAAGAGCAGGAGACAAAGCTAGGAGCTGCACCCAACCCATTTCCCCAGCCCAAATCTGGTGATATCTCTGCCCTTCCCAGAGGAACCCCCAGGTAAAGGAAGAGAGTAGCCAGCTGCACCCCTCCCCTGAGCTTGGCAACTTCTTTTGTCTCTCAAGTACCCGGTCATTTTTGTCTCCTAGCAACATATGGGAGAAAATTCCCTGAAAGAACAAAAGGAAAAAAATCCTAAACCCCAACACTTACCTACCTGTCCTTATACTAGAAAACTGAAGTTCCTTCTCCCACCTGCTAAGCTGTTGTCACTCTATGTCAGGCAGAGAGGTTTTTGAATGACAATGCCATGAAATATTTGCTGATGGTTTTGCACAAATTTTGTAGTTTTTCTGGTAGTAGCATTTTAATTCCAAGCTGTACTGCAAATACTACAGAAGCTGTAATACTCAACTAGAGAAGTCATTGCTCAGCAGTGGTGTAGAGAATTAATTAAAAAAGCAGAAAACGTAGAATAAAAATTGTCTGACAGCTTAATAAGTTAATGAATGAAAGTAATGAATTTGTGGTTGCCCACTATAAACTTATTTTAATCCTCCTTGATGCTGTATGTGCTCACCTATTTAAGTGGGTTCTCACAATTTTGGTAAGTAAAACAGGTGCTGCTGAGGACTGAATACCTGTTTAGTCATGAAAAGTAATTTTTTTTCCAGACAGTTCATAAAGGTGAGTGGAGGAATGCTGCACTGCTGGTGGTATGTTGTGGATGAAGGCTCATGATTACCCCAAGTAGTACTGGATCAATTTGAGCACACCACTAATAGTTGTATGAATGCTGTGATATTGCCAAGACACAGCTCTTGCAGTGGAGGCATCTGCTTTGTCTTGGAAGGAATCCAGTGAAGCAGAATCACCTGTAGTCCTCTAGTTTTATAGACAAGTATCAACATACTCATGGGGCAATGAACAGTAATCTAAAGCAGTGTCATATGTGTGTGTCTCCATTTTTGGACTTCCATTGTTAATTATGAGCTCTCTGTAGTAGAGGGAGGTTATAAAGTAGGAATTGAGTTTGAGTCAATGCAGTGTAGTTCTTGCCTCCCTGTGACCTTGGCTGACCATTTGATGTACTTCAGGACAGCTCAGGGTGCCATTCACTGAGAAGAATCTATACTGAAATTCTTGGTATTGCTTGGGGTGAGGTACTGATAATCAGTATAGCATTTTTATTCCACTGTATCATTGCAAAGTCTGGAATCCCTCTGAAGGTCCACATTATAAAACCAACCAAACAAGACAGTGATTGAATGGGTTTCTTCACACAGACAGAGCACAGCTCCTTCTGAGTCACAGCTGAACCAGCAGCCTTTTCTATGGACCCTAAGTCATGAAATCTCCAGCAAGCATAGCAACCAGAACAGCTGGATGCTGACTCTCCAAGTAAACACACAAATACCCAAGGGTCTCAGCCTACTTATGTTCTGTCTTTGGTGTCAATGTGCATGCTGCTGAAGTGAGAAGACTCTGATTTATGAATTGACAGTTGCATGTCCCTGCAGATAAGGGCGCATCACAAATTAGAATTGGGAATGTATTCCTGTTCTTGTTCTCCTCGATTGTTGTTACTCCTTCCTCAAACTTTGTTTTTTGGTACTTTAGCATTCCATACCAAGTCTTCTCTTGGTTTACAAAAGCTTCATAAAAAAGGCAGGCTCTTCCTTTCCTTCTACTTCTTTCTTTCCCAGACTTAAAGGGTTTTTTTGCCTCTCAGCTTTGTTATTTTCGGGATATAGAAAGCTGTGTGGGATAGACTGAGGAAGAGGTTGTTTAAGGACTATGCAAGACCTTGTAACACAAGAGAATTGCATTTTGCATGAGCGTTGTGTGGGTTGTTCAGAGTGACTGGGTGTTTTGATCAATTCTCATGGTACACCAGTCTTTCTGTCTGTAATGTGTAAATGTCTTCAGTGGCTCCCATTTAAATGTGGCTGAAAAGTCAAGGCTCACACTTAGAACCTTGTTTGAGGGCTGCTGGTAGCCCTATCACTATGTTAAACTTGGCCTGAGTGAGTGAGCTCGGGGCTTTTTGGGGTAGTTGTACAGGGGTGAGTTACAGCCCCTCAGATGGGGGATATTCCTGCCTCCTGTAGAACATGGAACAGGAGATAGCATGACCTCCTGACCTGGATGATGGGGAGAAGTGTGACCTCAGGAGGTGGTGCAGAACTGGGAAGTGTAGTTTGTGCACCAAAGCCACAAAGATGATTAAAACATGATTTGGGGTCTGGAGCATCTCCTGTGCCTGGAGAGACTGAGAGAGCTAAAGTTCAGCCTGAAGAAGAGATACCCCAGAGAGAATCTCATCAGTGTTCATAAAGAGAGTGGAGGGTGTAAAAGACATCTCTCCAGACTCATTTCTGTGGTACCAGCAAGAGGACAAGAGGTAGTAGGCACATGTTGAAAGAGGAAATTCTTTCTGAGCATTGAAAAACAAAACTACACACATACTGTGAGGCTGGCTGAACACTGGAACAGGTTACTTGGAGAGGTTGTGGAATCTGTCTTTGGAGATACTTTAAATCCAGCTGAGACAAGGTCCTGGACAACTTGCTCTGGGTGACTTGATCACTAGAGGTGCCACCCAGCCACATCCATTCTGTGATTCATGGTGTCTGTTTGCCTCTGGCGTTTGGTACTTGGCTGTAGTCCTCAGCTCATCCCATTATGCCACTTGGTAATTAGCTGAAACAGACCATATTGGCAGAGTGTGCAGCCAGGGAGAAGGTGTTGGTGTTCATCATCAGATGCTTTTGACTTGCATGTTGTGCTGCATTTCTGGCTGGGTAGAAAGCGTTTTGTCTGCAACAGATGTTTCTTCCTTGTGCTCAGGTTCTGATCTCGTTTAAGTCCAAGAAGTGATAGAGCAAATCTGTACTACAAATCTGAAGTACTACAGTGCATCTGTGAACGCTTTTCCCCTGGTGATGGAACATATGGAAATAATGCTTATCTTGATTTAGATAAGCAATTGCCTTTCCTGTACAATCATCCAGGCTTAGTAGGAGTAAAAGCAGACACATAATATTACAGGTCTTACAATCTGTCTTTTCTAACGCTCCATAAGCCTATGCAGAAACAAATGGAACGGAAAGTTGTGTTAGATGTGAGATTAGTAACTGCTAATAGTTCATCATTTTTAGTCTGCACAGGAAATTTATGGAAACAAAGCATTAAGTAAGGAAAAAAATAGACACTGAAGGGAAAAAGCACAGAGTGAAACAGAACCGCTGCTGCACATTCCAGCAGGGTCACATGCACTCCTAAAGCTTGCTCATCTCCTCTGTGTTTTCAGCAACCCAAGAAAAGTCATTAGTGTCCCAGTCAGGTGTTTGCTGAGGATTCTCCCAGGAGTGGAAGGGCTGTCTCTCATCTGGGAATAATATGGTTCTTGTCCTTTGCTCAGGTTCTTTTTCCAGATCCTCTTAGAGAAGCCTTCCTTGTGGGGATGTGTCTCTGCTAGTAGCTATTGTAGCAGGGATGAGGTAGTGGGCAGACCTACTTCTGTTGAACTTGGAATTAATGTACTTCCTTCAACTGTGGATTCTAAAGCTGACTAGAGATGATGGAACTCTCCTATTTTCACCTTTTTTTTTCTTTCAATCCAGTCTGCTACATCTTTTTATGAACTTGAGGAGAAATGTGTCATGTGACTTGTTTAACAAACTTCCCTTATCACAGTGTGAGCCTGTGAGCCTCTCTGCCACCAATCCTCGCTTGTTCTCTCTGATTTCTTCTCTTATTGGCCTTTGCTCATAGAGTGCCAAGAGACTTTTACTTTGCCATAGGTATTGCTTTATTCTATGGAGCTTTGGTACCTATTTTTACTATTTCATGTGTGCTCTACTCTTTCATTAACAGTCGTTTTAAAATGCAAATGTACTTTTTTTTGTAATAAACTCTTCAAGCAGTAGGTTTTTCTCTTCCCTCTAGTGGTAAGCTCTTTGGTATTGCTGTAGGGATTTCTGTAATTGGATGCTTGAGACCTGTTTAAAAGATTAATATACTTGATATTAGACTTTAAAACTCTGGCTGTTTGAGCAATGATTGAGTTTCAGGGCTGATTTTTCCAATGCTCTAGGTTTGTGCCATCCTTGTCCATTGCACCAGCTGAGTACATTATGTCCTGGGTGGGGGCTCCCTCTAGTGAGGTGTTCTGACAGTCCCTTGGCCACTTGTTTTAGATGAACTTTATACATTTTCTTCTCAAGTGCAGTTTTTGTGGACTCAATCTAATGCGTTTTTCTACCCTTGTGCAAGCTGTAGAGGCCCTTTTCCTTAGGAGTGGTCTGGAAGGAGTTGTAAACAAAGCTGAGGGCTAGGACTGCCTATTTTCTCTATTTGGTGTCAAGAGCTCAGGTAATCAACCTCATCCTACTTCAGGCTGTGGCTCTGTGGACTCTGAGATGTTTTGAACATGACTGAAGGACTAAAGGATGATGTAGGAGGAAAAGCTAAATTAAATTGGACTGTATAGGTAGAGGGGTAGAAGATGATGGCTGGATATAGAGGGGAAAAAGAGGGGGTGGGACATGAATGTTCAGCTGTTTCTGGTGAAGATTTTCAGCTGTAATGTATTACTGAGGCTGGGGCAGAGGAGACAAGAGGAGGACCTACTCTTGTGCATTGTCAGTAATAGCCTAAACTCTCAAATTTTGGAAAGGATGTACCAGGATCAACTCCATCCTTTGTGATTGTGTGTGCAGACATGATTTAGCAGCCACTGACTTCACTTTCTCATAAGAGTTACAATCAACTTGTTTGCAAGACTAAAGTTAAAACAGAAGTACAAGCTGTTTTATTTAATAAATAATTTTAATAATAATAATAAGCTGGACGAGTAATCTTGCAGTGCATTGCTCCATTTGCCTCGCAGGTGTTGTTTTTTCAGTCAGGGAAAAGCGCTGCCTCCTCGTCCGAGTCCTTCCCCGCTTTGTTGTTCCTCGCTCCCTGGAGCGCGTCCCCCCGCAGGCAGCGCTGGCGCAGGTGCCTCAGGAAGCTCCTGATGGAGGCAGAGTTTTCCTGCTGGCGGCCCAGCAGCTCCTTGATCACCTGGGCATTGAGGGGGAGCAGTCAGCCGGGCAGCAGCTCCTTGGCCAGGCTGAGCGTGTGCAGCCCTTCTGCTGGGAGACACAGGGCCGGGAGCTCGGTGAAAGGGGCAGAGGGGCTGTGGGGGCCGGGCCCCCTTGGGCTCTGCTGGGGAATCTGGGGCCTGGCTGGGCTCCCCAGGCTGCAGGGTGTGTGGAGGAGCCCTCGGGCGGGTTCTGTCTTGTTCCGGTGGCTCAGCCCGTCCTTGTTTCCTCCTGGGAGGAAGGGGGCTGAGCCCCACCTCTGCCTCTGGGCTCGGGCACGGGGCTGGGCAGAGGCAGAGGAGCCTTGGTGCGTGCCCAGGCTTTTCCTCTCCACAGGGGTTGGCACTCCTCACCCTACGCGTTGTAGGTCCCGGCCCCTGGCACCGTGCCACCTGCCTGGTCCCCATCCCTCACCTCTCTGGGCTGCCCCTGGGCTTTTCTCCGGAGGCTGCAGCCAAGGCAGAGCGTGGCGAGCAGCAGGGACAGGGCTAGGAAGGTGCAGCAGTGCCCCTGCAGGGCCCAGCGGCTGGCACTGCCCGTGCCGGTGCCCGCACACTGCGGCCCGAGCCGGGCCGGCAGCGGCAGCCGGGCCGTGCTCCTGGCGGGACAGCTGCGGGCTCCGGCGGGGCCGGGGAGCAGCGAGGCCACGCAGAGCCCCAGGAGCAGGGAGAGCCCCGGGCGGAGCATGGCCGAGCCGCGGTGGGGCTGCACTCTCTGACCCTCAGCCCCAGCTGAGCTGAGCAGTGCCCACGGGCTCTCAGCAGGGTGGTGGCATCAGCTGCGATGGCACAAGGCTGTTGCCTGGCAGCCAGAGGCTGGGAATGTCAAAGCACGGCCAGACCAGAGGGTGTCAGCGTGTGGCTGTCTCAGCCTGCTGCTCTGTCTTGCCACTGTGGGACAGGTCTCAGGAGCTTGGGGATGTGCTCAGCAAGGAAATGCTGATATGTCCGAGTTGGTATTCTTGAGCTGATGGAAATGGAGGGTAAGACTAGAGAGACAAATTTGTTTGGACTGCTTCTACTTTCTCTCTAAATACTGAGGACTATTTTTGCTTACCAACAAACTTCACTTGTTTTGAAGATTTGAAATTGATTCACACTCTGTTACCTCAGCAAATGAGTTCTATTTCTGACCAACAGATGAACTCAAGCTTCTTGAGATTGTGTTGGAAATAATTTTTAAAAAGTAATAGTAAAAGTGAATTTAACAGTCTTCCTCGGTTCATTTGTGCATGTCTAACTTGGTGAAGCTTTGGGCACTATGTTTGTGCAAGGGTTCAAGGTAACTGAGCTCTTCTATAGACTGAATTGGATATAAATGAAACGATTCGGTGATGCAAAATCTCAAGAGTTTACAGGAATAAGGGACCTATGGTAACATTATTTAGTAACAAATCTGTTGCAAGCTAGCATATTTTGTCTTCACCACCTGCTTCCTCCTAGTTGAGCAATTTAAGGTGATAAAGCTCCAAGTTTAAAATTTGTGTGGATTTTTTTTTCAGGCTTGTTGTCTGGCTACATGTCTTCAGAAGTCATTCTGAATTTTGGGCTGTTTACAAGTGGTGTGCTTGTATATTTTTGTACTCACTTGGTATAATTCTGGATTGGAGAAATTATTACTCTGGTTAGGAGAGTAATCTTAATTCCTCAATTTGTTTTTGCAATTTACACCTTTGTGATTACAAAATAAAATTACTTGATGGATCTCGCTCCAAAAACATGTATGTTTCTACAGTTCTGTAACCAGATGGTATGTGGATAAGGATTCAGTGCTTCCTACTAGCTTGTATTTGGAAACAAGTAGCAAGCAAGCTGCGCGATGTTAGGGCAGTGCTGGTTTCTCTGTGGGTTACCGGTGCCCTCTCGAGGTGAAACCGAAAGATGCTGCAGTATGACAGCAGCAGTGTCACCGGCCTGCTGCCTCTTCAGGGCTTGTAAATCATGACCTCGGACCCACACTTATAACCTGGTTTTTCTGCTTTCTTGGTTTGTAGGTGAAAACACTAAAGAAGATCTGCAAGGGAAGAAAAGTCTGAGTGAGAAAGTTTCTCTCTACAGAGGTGACATTACGCTGCTTGAGGTTGATGCCATCGTTAATGCTGGTAGGTAGTTAAATATTTTATGTAGCTATGTCTTGAAAATCCTTTATAGCTCCATGGTACAAGTGTGAACTCTGAAAAGTTGCCTAAAACTGGTGGGTCCTGTGGAAATCTGTTGGAAAATGCAGCTTTTCCCCCAGTTCCTTCATATTGCATCTATTCATCCTGTGTGCATTTGCTGTGGCAGGGATTATTGTGAAACTTTTACAGCATGGTCACCATGAAAAAACTAATGACCTTGTGTCCATCTTTTGACTTAACTTGGTCAGCTCAGACTTCACACTTTGCGTTGTAGAAGGCTCATTTTTGTTACTAAGCTAATTCCAGTCTGCTTTTATAAATCAAGCCACTTTTGGGCCAGGTAATGTGAGAGCTTTAACAACAAGGTGGTAGGGAAACAGAATTTGGTTGATGTGGTTTTCATATTTGCTTTCTTGTTGGGAGGTTGTATTTTCAAGTTTTTGGCCATTTGGCCACGGATTTTTAAGTGTTTTAGTACCTCTTTATGCTCAGTGACCATGTTTCCATGTGTGCAGCCGAGGTGAACAACTGTGTGTAGCATCTTGTGACAAAAAGAGGGACATGCCTGTGCAATTAATTAATGGATTATAGTAAGCTAGTTCAGTTTTTTGACAAAAAACAATGGGAAGATTCACCCCTATGCACATGCCCATAGCCAAATCTTGCCTGCCAACTCCACTCCAAAAAGACCATGTGATTTGTGTGTCCTGAGGCTGAAAATTTTTTCCCCCCCTAATATTTGAGTGGCATTGATTAATTTTCAAGAACTAATTTTGGTGATGTTCATTTCTTGGAAAGAAACGTGCTGCAGTATCTTCTCTGTGATGGAATAAAGTTCAGAGGTTCCCAGGGCTGTAATGGCCCAAATGGATGTGTTTGCTTATCAGAGGAACATGCTGTGTGGAGCTACTGGTTCATGTCTGTAAAGAGCACAGCAATGTTTGCTCACACAGTGTAGAGGGCAGTGAACAGCCTCTCTTGACTGTTTGATTGTATGACATCCCACTTGACCAGTGGACATCTGCTAATGGGTTTTTGTTTCAGGTGACATCTTTAGCCATTTCAAATACATTTTTGCATTCCAAGTACAGTATTCCTGTGCAAAAAAAATTTAATCTTCTAGTTTACTGATGTAGAAAAGCCTTCCTAAATAACAAACAATACAGTAGCATCTGTGTAACATGATCCTCTCCTCACTGTGTTGACAAGGCCTCTGAAGATTTAATATTTTAATATTTTTTCCTCATTATTTTTAAGATGATTTTTCCAGTAGTGCTTTTGCTGACTTCCTTACTTTATTGCTTTCCAGTAAGTCAATATTAGCATACTTCTCTCCATTTATATTTAGCTTCTCTTTGTTCATAGGCCTCCCTTGAATTACAGGCTGGAACTACTTACGGATGAGCTTTAGAATAGGAATACTTCACTTTTCTTGATTTAAATCCCCCTTTAATTCTCCTGAAAGGTCCAAAAAACCTATATCCCAGACTGCAAATGATATTATCTGTCTATAAACCTATTATATGCCTGCCATCCTCAGAAAGAAATGCATCTTTCTGAGGAGGAAAAAAAAAAAGAATCAAATCAACATGTATTGATATGCAATTTTGAGAAAAGGTTTAAAGACCACTCCAAACAGACTGGGGTTGGAACACCTGAAGAGGGACATAACACTGAAAGTATCTAGAAAGCTTAATTGTTTCTACTTTTGTCTTCTGTAAATTGAATTTGGGCTTAAAGGGAGATTCTGATTAGATGTTGGCAAAGCTACTTATTGAAAGGAACATGTTTATACAGTGATACTGTGCTGTATCAGATGGACACAAAACAGCAGTCCTAGGGCCAGGCCATTGGTACCAGGTGGATTTTAAAGATTTTTCTAACTCTTTTATAACCTTCTATAGTTCCTAAAAGGCTTAATATGTTAGCTATTATGAAATATTAGTAAGTTTAGATTAAAATACTAACCTACAGTTACTTTGGAAGAACCATATGCTCCCTATATGTCAGTGCAGTAATTAAGTTAAACCTTTGATTAGCTCATGGTTTCAGTGTTACTTTTTTTCTGTTAACCTTTCAAACTGTGGAGGATAGCTGGAAAGCTACATGAAGAAGGTGTTTTGGTTCAAGGTCCATATTTATGCAAAACATCTGCTGTGCTGAGATTCTTTCTAAATCCATGTTTCAGTGAAAATTGTAGTATCTCTTAGACAGTATGTAAACACCTGCTTCTGCACCATTTGATGCTTTTGCAAAGAACTCCAAACAGAAAAACTGCTTTTTCTTCTGCAACTGAAGTTATCCAAGCCTCAAAGACATAAAGCAGTAAGTAGCCACAGTACCAGTTTCTGTGTGTAAGTTGAATAAAATGTAGCCTGTTGAATATGGAATGGGAGACAGGTTTATTGGAGGTAAACCTGTGCAAGTTCTTTTTATACTTAATGCCTTTTGACTACCCCAAATGTTAATGATTGACTTCCTCCTATCTCTTGCAAGCTCCGGGTTAGGAAGGGAGGAAGAGACCCTCCTCTGAATTTAGACATTCCATTAACTGTCTCCTGTAATAAATAGGTTAAAATATAGCAACTCATATCCAAAGTAAAGCCACAGGAAGATACAGGTTGAATGTTTACACTGACTTATGCGAAGAACTAAACATGCTTGAAGTAAAGGGAATGGTCTGGCAAATTCTGGGGCTGTGGAAGGGTTCCACGTGGTTCAGATTGTCTCCAGATTTAGATGCAAACATATTGGCTAAAAAAATGAGTATTCTCAAATATGTAAGGTGGAAATGAGACATAAATTAATATAAAAGATGAACTTCTGTAGCTAAATATCAGGATATCATTGATGAACAATTCTGCAAGAGGTTCCTTTTTTGTCCTAGACTTTAGCAGACAAACTGAATGTTGCTTACTTTACAAAAATATTTTACATATAGTTTGTGTCTTTGCTCATTGTCAAAAGAGCCACATCAAAACAGCCTCTTAGAAATCATTCAAGACTAGAGTGAGTAACTGAGATGTATTGAGAGAAAGAAAGGAGCTGAAAAAAGGAGCTGATGGGCGATTTTGCTAAAATTGATGTCAATTATCTACCCCTGTAAGTGTCTTTTCCTTGCACAATGGTTTCCTAAAACTTCCGTACTACTGATTGCATTGCAGACAGGTATTAGTTTCACTTGCTATTTTGCTTAAGGTGTCCTGTTATGCCATTTCCTTCATACATTTTTTTAAAGGATTCAGGTAAGACTTGTATGAAAATCTTATTTTTACTCCTATATCCTCTTCTGCGCTTTTTAATTACACTCTAAGAATGCAAACAGGCTCTCCTTGAGGCATGTGCTTACTGCATTAATCTGTGCTGACTGGCCTTTTTAACAGATTAAATGTTCCTGGATGTCACTTCATCCTGATGCCAAAAGTGCTTCAAGCACTTGGAAGCCAGATAACCACAATTAGCCAGCATCTGAATAAATTGTCAGAACAGAGCTCGGAGGGGGTGTGGTGTGTCTGTCTAGGGAGGGGAGAGAGGGGCCATTTAGTCCTTCTGGCAATACCAAATACAGAAATAAGCATAAAAGCCTGAGTAAGGTTTGAAAAACAATTTCTTCAGTATTTATAGTATCAACTAAGCAGTAAAGGACTACATTTCCTCAGCATTTTTAATAAGGAAAATGGTGTTGCTATTTATGTCATGCAGTAACCATCTGAAGTAGGTACAGGAGTGGTGTTTTGGGAGTGGGTGTGACAGGGATGTCTGTGTACCTCATATACCTTAAGCAACAGTTGATCACTGCTGACCTCAGGTATTCCTTCACTTCCTACCTGGTAATAAATCTTACTGTCCAGTTATAAGATAAGGAGGCATGTACTCATATGCTTGTGAGGGAGTTTTTACTAGGAGGAAGATCAAGGGGAAACTGTTATGTCAGGGGAAAAAAGGATTCTCTTTGTTTTTATCTGGTAGGGAGGAGGAGGATGATGACTTGCAGAACACTAGAAGAGAGAATATTTCTTCTTATCTTTGAAAAATATTCTTGGTATCAGTACAGAAGTATGGTACTGAGAACAGAAACCTTTAATCTTCAGGAAAGAGGGAGATGTTCATGTCTATTCAATTAGACATTACTGGTAATAAGTCTGTACTATTGTGTCTAAGTTTGCACTTAGAGAGTTGCTACAGTTATAGCAACTAGGTGTCTCCCTTTAAACGGTATTTGAGTGCTGGAATCATTTCTAATAACTCAGAAATTTGGGGAAGAAACTCTTAATTTTTTAAAATTAATATCTTTTTTATGTGAGAAAACAAACATGGTTTAAAATCTTCCTCTGATAAAGAGAGAAAAGAGTTGGTGACTAACATAAGTAAACAACTTTTTATGTCCCATTTTTACTAACCCCTGATGCTGGAATTTAGTAACTGAGCCTCACATTGTTCAAGAAGAGCATCACACATCTTCCTGTGTGCAGTGAGTTGCCTCAGCTGGGAATGCTGGTTTGGCAGGAGCAGGTTCCTCAGCTTCCTTGGCACAGTGTGCAGGGCCAGCTGAGGGAAGGTGCATGCAGGTGATGGTCTCCTGGGTGCTTTAAGAGGCAGAGGTGTTTCCAGGGAGAGGATTACAGCTGAGTTTTTAAACAAATTTCCAAGAGTTTGTAATGCTTGTCCTGCTGTACCTCCCTGTCCCGGTACTGAATGTATGTGGAACTGAAAAATACTCAGTTTTACATACCCTGTGTTTGCTTTGCTTGTTGCAGGACTGGTTTTCACTGGAGCCTCTGCATGACTCAATTTATAAGATGAAATAGTTATTTTCATACTGAATCTCACCTTTCCTAGTGAAATATGTCTTTCTTCCCTCAGGCTTCTGACTTCACAACCATGTTACAGTATTTTTGTGCCACAGCAATATCTTCATCCAGCTTTTTTATCTGGAGATAGCAACATATTTTCTTCCAGATCCATAATTTCCTGGCCTTGACCTTGAATATACTGTTTGACTTAATGAGCTTCTTTTCCCAAGCTCAAAATTACACATCAAGGTAGAAGAGCTATGTATTGATACTGGGAACTGAATATATTAGCAGTGAATTACACTTACACAAGTGTGTAAGTATAGACAGGGACTGAACTGTGCCTTTCCACACAAACAGCTCGTTAATGTGCAATCAGTCACTGCAGTTGCCTTGAACTTGGTGCTTAATGAACAGGTGGGGAAAAAGGATGGATTCTAATCTGGAGCAGATCTGACATCAGGCAATTTCACTGATTGCTAATCCATTTCATTTGGCAACTTAATTTATCACACAGAATTTTCATCTTCTAACTTCTGAAGTAGAAATTACTTTAGAAGTGGCCTGTCTGAATATTATGAAGGTATTGAGTCAGTTGATGAGCCTGATCTGGTATTGTGTGTATACTTATTCTCTCCCTTTTTATTTTACAGTGACCAGTAATTCTTACTCTAGAGCTCATTTCAAATTATTATTCAATAACTTGCTATGAAAATAAGTCTATTCACTCAAATGTTCCTGCTGTTGAATATTGAAGAAACCAAATGTAAAATCTGCCCTTAAGTTGCTCATAGTATTTTGACATGAGATTTTTACATTTATTAGTATTGATTTTTGTGGGGGCTTTATTTTATTTTGTTTTTCAGTTGAGCTAAACTTAATTGGTTGATTATACTGGCTGCTTCTTAGTGAGTTTGTTGTCCATTAGAATGTTTTGCAAACATACTTTACATGTTTTATCCCCAGTGTAGAGATAGGAAAATGGAAAACTTGTATTGAAAGCTCTTGTATGGAGTCATCTGGCATCTGCCTATGTAACTTACACTGTTGTAATTTCCTCTAGGAATAGAACCAATATAGCTAACAAATTGTTGTTAATTTGGTTTTCATCTTTACTGTGAGCAGACTGTGGTGTTAATCAAAGGTTTCTCAAGTTATTTTACAGTTGGTACAATTACACTTGTGTGTAAAACCCCAGACTAATTTATATACAGTTCTCACTTACTCATCAGGAAAGTCAATGTTAATAGTTGAGGGAATCGGTCATGCTCAATTGTGACATCTGTGAGTGAGTTTATTACTGCTTTCTGTGGAAAATGCTTTAAGCCTGGCTGGTGAGCAGTAGATGTGGTTAAACTTGCCCTCTGCTTTTGGGCTAATTTCATTTCAATGCTGTTCTTCCCTGTAGTGTAATATTCATTTGGAAGAAAAGGCTGCATATAGCAACAGTGGTCAAGAGAATGAAATGGAAGGCAAGTACTGCTGGAGGTGTGGTTTAATTTAGGTGGAGAACCGTATCTGCTGTCTCAGTCAAACATCATTTGCTGTAACTGTGTGGCCAAGGCTTATGACTGAGGATGCTCACTCAGAATTGCACTGCAGAAAGGGTGGTTGCAATGCACTTTGAAAAGATCTCAGGTATAATTAGTATAACTCAAAACTTAAGCATTAAAAAAAGACAGGTTTGGCAGTGCTGCAGACACATACCAGGGAAGAACTTTGTTCCTTGTTCTAGGGTGCTTTGGGAAGGGGAAATGAATTGTGGTGAAATATTTTCATTAAATAGGTTAACCAGGGTGCTCAGAGCCATCTCATGTAGCTAATGGAGATGGCTTCTGGGTGGAAATGTGCCTCAGACACCTGGGCATTATCCTGCCATACTGTGTGTGGTGCCAGTGAGCCGAGGGTCTTGGGTGGTGGAATGGAGGCCTCAATCTCACATGCCTCAAGGAGAGCTCTGCCCCTCACCCTGCCATATGGCCAGGCCCTGCAAACAGATAGGCACTGCATGTTCATGAGGATCAAGTGATGATTTCAAGCAGTGGGATGTGAGTGTTCAGTGACTTACTGAGAAGCCATAAAAAAAACAGTAGAGAAGGAAATGTACTTTCCACTGGAACAAAGCACTCAAAAGGCTCCTTAAACTAAAAGATTGTGGGCTGAAGCACCAGACACAGATGCTGAGGTTCAGAGCTCTGCTTTTTGACTTTTCCTGTTATTCTGTTCTCCCATGGAAGTCTGAGTGGAATGAGAGGAGCATACATGATCCTTAAATACCTGATACCTAACAAGTTGTGGATGCCCCATCCCTGGAAATGTTCAAGGTCCGATTGGAGGGAAGTTGAGCAACCTGGATTATTGAAAGATGTCCCTGCCCATGGTGAGGAGGGGTTGAACTAGATGATCTTTGATGGTTCCTTCCAAAACAGGCCATTTTGTGATTCTAGGAAATACCCTGACACAAAGTTAATGGCCAACTCTGTCCTCTGACAGGGTCCAGCATACTCTGTCTTCTGAAAATCTAATATAAAATGGGCAAGGTAGATGTTTTTGTAGCCTTATCTAGCCTGATGGTCTATGGTAGCTGGATTTATTTATAAGTCTGTTTTCAGTGTTGATGCTTTCAGGACAGTATATGTTTTACCTGGATCAGTGTGTTCTCCTGATTTCTTTGTGCATCAGTTACTGAACCCATTTATTATCTCTGACCCCAATGTGATTATTGATTCTTCATGCCATGGTTACCCTGGACCTTTTTTGTGTGTGCTCTTTCTAGAGAAAACTAGAAGTATACAAGCAAAACACCTGCAACGTTGGATTTCTTCAAAAGTCTCTGACTTCCCTCATTTGGGAGGTGTGGGCTGGTGTGGAATGCCGTGAATCCTTTCTGACAGCAGGTGGCAATAGCGCCCCTGTTATCGTAAAACCACTTTTAGGCCTTCGTACCTTGATTTTCCTGGACACAAAATCGGTGATGACTTAAGCAGAGGAAACAAAATGCATGTATTCGAGGCGTGCTTGTTGGATAGGCCATCGATACAGCTCCTGCTTATTAAATGCCGACTCCATTTCATTACGTATGTTCAGTGTGTGTTTGAAATAGAACAGGAGACAGGAGCGGTTTGCAAGAACTGTAAGCATCTGTTTTACTTCATAGAGGAAAATATTTTGGAGAGACCTTGCTATCAGCCTGTCTTAATATACATTTGACAGTGCAGCTGTCATCTTGACTGTGCTGATGGAGCAGAGTGGTGTAAGAAACTACTCAAGGTCGTCTTGAACAATTATGCTTCGTTTCAAAATATTAAATCCACTTTTAATCAGGACTTGTGGGGGATTATCTAAGGATTGTGGGTTTTTTAAGCTGATAGTTGCAACAGTGTGTTCTCAGTCAAGATAGGCATGCAACGTTGTGGTTTTTTTCAAGCTTTTGCATTTTAAAAACCCAAAGCAGTCAAGTATTTTCCAAATGTTGGGACGTAAAAGAGAAGACTTCTTTGAGGCCTCCTCTGTCTACTTACAAAATATTGGCAGCGAGAGGTCAGCTGGTAGGCTGAAATTATCCCTGTAGTGTTAATCTTTCTGCCACAGTCCTCTGTCCATATGAATGTTTGTTCTTTCCTCCGTTTCTGTTTCTAGCCATGAACACATTGGGTTGTTGTGGGTTTGCACAGATATTGTCTCAACACTATCCCAGTCACTGTAAGTAGTACAGTAAGGTCACCATGGGAATTAGCATTTCTGTGTGTAACGTAATCTCGTTAAATATGTGCAGTTAAGTATTGAATAGGGGAAGGTCTGCTTTGACTGGAGCAAGTACGCTTTAGGTTTTTCTTATCTAATTTGCTAGATGGAGCAAATGGGGTAAAACAGCAGTAGTCAGAGTTGATGTTCAAAACTGTGTGCAGCTGGCTGACCCTGTCTGTCTCCCCTGCCTTCTCGGGCAGGAGGAGTTGCTTAATTCTCTTAGCTGCTGAGTCTTCCACCCTTTGCTAGGGTTTTGAGTTTGTCTAGTGCTTTGCCATTTGCTGGAGGTCTTGGAAATATTAGTCCCTTGAAATACAGCTTCCATTACTTGTTAAATAAATAATTATGGACTGTGAAATGCAGTTTAGGTTTTGTTTTGACCTCTGGCTGTTAGCAACCGATTTTCTGAGAAAAGAAAAACATTTCTGTTTGCAAAAACACAAGTTGCTTTCTTCAGGAATTTAGAATGCCTCTCACTTAGAAATTAGTATTAAGGGTATAGCTTGGCTTTAAAAATCTGGGCTCCAAACTCATTTGTGTGACCTGCTGTCACAGTCATAAAAATTAGTAATGGCAGCTAAATATACATCAAAGGTCGGTGGAAGCTTGTGAGAGCGGTATTTGCTTGTTAATCCAAGCACAATGGCAAGTGTGTTTGCATCGTGTGCAAGGAGTAGTCACTGGCATGTTAATATACCGTTGTTCAGAGTTGTTTGGATGTGCTTGGGAATTGTTTTAATCACAGTATTGAAGGTGCTGCAAGGCGCTGTGCTCTCCTCACAGCAGTGGGGTGATGAGCTGCTGCTGCTCCCAGACTTCTTCCCTTCACTCTAAGGTGATGGGGACATTCAAGGCTCGGTGTCTCCTGCCTGGATTGTCACCTGCTCAATGTGAATGGCCAAGAGGGGACGTGGGTGGTCCTGTTCCTCCCGCCCTGGGGGTTCCCTGTCCCTAACACTTTCCTCCTGGCTGCAGAGGAGCTATTTGGGGCTCTGCAGCTTCTCCCTGAGCTGTGCCCGAGGGCCGGCAGTCTCATGAAGAAAAGATGGCTTGGCTGTTGCAGGAGCGGATGTTGTAATGGCCCTTGTTCTCAGATGGTTTCACCAGTGAAGCCTTGGGGCCTGGGGCTTTCGTTGTCTATTGTGTTTGAGTAGTTGAAACTTGTGGGGAAAAACTCTGATTTGGAGAACTTCTTAGCATTATTGCTCCTTCTCTCTTGTATCACTTGCATGTCTGTGCCGCAGTAACTTTAATCTGGTGTGCAACATGAATCACTTAAATATGTCTCTGTAGCACCTTCATTTTATGCTTGAAAGCTGGTTTCTGTCGAGTAATAAATAGAAATAGTTAATATCTGGCATGCCTAGTTGTGGGCTGCCTCAAAAAGATGGTTCTATCAGCTATATTTGATTTGTATTTAGAATGTTTTGCATTGCAAATCCATGTTAGGAATGCTTTTTAAATTTAAAGTGTGAACCATATTGCTTTTTTAAGGGAACTGTACTCTTGTGTCATGTGAAATAACTTTTTATGTAAGAAAGAGGTGGTATTGCTTTAAACCCTTATCAAACCAGGTTATAGAGGAATGTAAGTCTTCCCTGTGACTTGATATGCCAGATAATGGTAACTGGCAATCCATTCCCTTTACATTTCTAAGAATTTGTGGTGTACAGGCTATTTCAGAGGAACTCTCTTTTCTCATCCTGCCAGTTTCAGTCCACTTTGAAGGGATTATGTTGAGCAGTGTGGTCCAGGTCACTTGACTAGTTCTGAATTTCTACAAATCTGAGTAATTTTATTACTCTTTCAGAAATGAAAATCAAATTTTAGAATGATTTTCAGCATAGTCAGTCAGTGAAGAATAGTGCATTTTACCTGCATTTCACCGAACCAGGGAAGCTGAGAGAGGGAAAAAGCTGAGAGGATTTATTAATGACAACTTATTTCTTAGGTTCTGAAATAATTTTCATTTTAGGTTGTCCATTACCTTAAAAAATAACTAAATCAACCTTGGGGGAAGTGTAGACCAGGGCAAATGCTTACTTCTTGGTTTTCTTTGATTCTTTGGATGAAGGCATGTCTCAGTGCTGGAGGCCAGACAATTTTTGCAATGTCCCAGCAGAGTTTTGCCAACCAGCAGTTCTAGCCTTGGCCATGGTTCAACTAATTACAGCCTCCCTCCCCCAACTAGATAACAGCATTTCAGGGAGCTGAGTGATCAGTAGAAGGGCTGTTTCACCACAAAGAGTGATTACTCTATCTTCCTCCTCTCTTCTGATATAAAAGAACCTGCTTAGGTGGCCCAAACGTGGAGTTTTGGCAGGGCTCACAGCCCAAAGGCTCTTTAGGTCAGGGGTTTACAGCTTCAGAGGCTGCAACTCTAGTTCAAACTAGTCCCCACCACCAGTAATAGATGAGATGAAAACAGAAATTGTTTCTTAAATCTGAAGTGAATCCCTGATGGACAAGCCAAAGGGGTGTTTTTAGGTGGGAGTACATATCTCTATAGTTCTTATCAAAGACTCAGCAAAAGGTTTTGGGCTCCCTTACTTCTTTCTTAGTGCCCATGTCTGTGGGCTGAGTTACATGTGGCTTTTCTTCTGTCATGCTGGCATTGTCAGACTGAAACCAGGAGTATTTTGACTCAGAAAGTATAGCTCAGCAATATCTGTCCTGTCCTGTCCTCCAGTGCTAGCATTCAGCAGAGCAGGTTCTGTTGACTGCAGCCTCCCTTTCTGCCCTTTCTACCCTTATCACCAGGGAGAAGGATGTGAGAGGGGAAGAGTGCACGGTGTTGCCTCTCTCCTTAGAAAGGCCCCTGTGAGCTGTAGATGGATGTAGCCTTGTAGTTACAAATTGGTGTCTCAAATCACGACTTCCTGCCTGTGCTTTCAGCAGCCAGGGAAGCTGTGCTGATGAATTTAAAATTTTTTATTTGGGCCACTGCTAATCATTCAGGAAAGCCAGGTTTTGTTCTTCTTGGAGGCCTTTTTTAGAGAGCCAAGGCTGTTCTGCTTTGCCTGAGGGTGAGAGTGAGATGGATGGCACTTTGGTGTCTCTGCTATAGACACTGTGCCTCAGGAGTCTCCCTGGAGCACTGCTGGAGTCACTTCATATTTCATAATTCCTTGCTGACAATTAAGTCAATTTGCTGGTGCAGGCATGATGGAGCTAAGCTAGGACATGTTTCTTTTTTAGCCAAGATACATAGTGAAAAACTCATTCTTTTGCTTTGATTAAATTGAAAACTGAAGTCTATAGTTACCTCCCATGGCTTGGAATGTGAATCTGATTTATCAGTGGCATTGTCATCCTCTCTAGACTTCTTGCTCATGAATTTATTTACCTTTTTTTTTTTCTTTTTTTTGTGTGTGTGTGTGGTTTTTTTTTGTTTGTTTGGTTTTGTGTTTTTTTTTTTTTTTTTGTGTGTTTAATAAGAGGAAGGCTCAAGGCAGGCATGCCTTGATATTTGGTGCTGTAGGTGGTAAAGCATCACTCCTCAGTAAGAAAAGATGCAGCTGTGAGCTGGGGCCCGTGGAACTCCAGTGGGCTTGGACTTGTTTGTGCAGTGATGCAAAAGCATAGTTTCATGATCTAGGGCTTTAGGAAAAGGGCACAGGCACTCTGGATCTGTGCAAACTCAGTAGTCTCTCTCTTCCACAGTGTGGTCTCCTGAATCAAGGGATTTTTAAAAAAATTCCTTGGCCAAAGGCAATATTCCTCCTGCTAGAAATATTGCTTTGATTTTTAATTTTTTAAAGAACTTTTTGTTACCTCTGTTAAACAACATTATCTTCATAGTCTTGCTAAATATATAATTTAGAAATTATAGTTGTTCTATCTTGGGTTTAATTTTTCTCCAGTCCTGGCATGAACACAGTGCTGCAAATGTGGACTCTAGTCTGGTGAGACAGAGAATGATTTAATGTCAGAAGTGGAATTTTGGGTGCTTTCTGGTTGTGGTGAAATCAGTTAATGAATTGGCATAACTTTTTTGCTTGGGGTTGTTATGCTGTTTAGACATGGGCTCTGTCTAGATGATGTTTATACACTTCAAGTATAATATTTAATTTTCAGTATCTGTACTGTACCATATAATATGTGTGCATATTTGCACTCTTTGTATTTTGCTTTAAAAAAAAATGAATTAGCTGCAGTTTTAAGTGTTTCTTCCAGACCAGCTAAAGAAATAGTCTGAACTATCAGCAGTCTGTGTGGCATTGTGCAAATACAGAAGATAAATCCTGTATAATTAGTGAGACTGAAGAGTTTTTAGTTACAATCCTGAATTTTGATCCATTGTCAGTGCATATAATGAATCTATGAATTAGGTGAGAACGAAAATGTGCATATGAACAGGAAATTAAATCAGTTGCTGAACATTCCTAGGCTTTTAGTTCAGCTTTGGTACAAGCTGGTCCAGGTAACCCAGAGGGCTGGTTCTTAGCAATATTGAGGTAAATCTATTAATACAATTTCAGTGATGCACAGGTGAAAGGACTGTTTTTATATTCCAGAAGTTTCTTTCAGTTATATCTTCTTTTAAATGCTTTTTTCCCCTTTTCTGTAGAGTGTCATAATTGAATTGTGTAGCATGCATGGTTGTGTGAAGGTAGCTGATGGGAGAAGGGAATGTCAAGAAAGCTGTTTGAAGAGATTGCTTATGGATTGTTATTATTGTTCTTTTACACCAGTGCAACTGGTGGCTCACTTTTTTCTTTTTAACACCTTGCTGAGAGAAGGTGTTAACTGTTATTTTTTATTGGTTGTAGGATTTCTGTTCTCAGTTTATGTCAATTATTTCATCTTCAGGATGGGAAATCCGCATCTGGTGCTTCCAAAGCATTTTTCTTCCTTTGTCCAAAATATTTCCTTTTCAGAGTGCATGGATGACTTTTTTTGGTACCAACACATTATGCTTCTGGAGCTTAATACCTACATCACATGTAATAGCTTGCAAGTTTAATGAAAATGATGATTTTAAATAAGGCATTTGTGTCACTCAAAAGATTTGAGTTTAAGCGTTGAACCTGGAAAGAGCTGCACAAGTTCTTGAATTTAGTGCAGGCGTAGTCACGTTCACTTGGGAAGGATTGTTCATACATAATTTAAGTTCATATAAAAGTCTTGAAAAGTGATGTGTTAAAGGACTATTTCTCATTGAAGTTTTCTTTTCCCCCAGTATTTAATAAAAGGGCACTAAGTTTTGTTCTCTTTAAAAGCTGCTCTCTAATAATGTAGTTCATTATTTCAGCTTCAAAGTGTAGTCTGTACAGAGAGGCAATGAGGTGTATCCACATCTAGAAATTAAGCAATAATCATGTAGTTTAGTGTTTCAACAGGCTTTGTTCATTAGAAGGTACAATGATCCATTGTAAGTACTTGCTGTAGTCATGATGTTCTTAACAGTCTGAAACTTAAACTCTCCAAAAATTTTTTTNAGTCATGATGTTCTAAACAGTCTGAAACTTAAACTCTCCAGAAATTTTTTTTGAGTATATATTCCTGACTGAAGTGGTGCTACCATGGGTACCAAGTGTGTCTTGTGTAATGGTAATTGTTCTGTAAATTCATTATGAGAAGAATGTCAAACGTTGTGTGTTGGTGTAGTGTGTGTGTGCGTATGTACGTGGCTTTGGATTAACCACTAACTCATGCTTCCACTAAGTACAAGAGCAACAACTGCAGACATAGCAGAATGATTGGAAAAGCTTCTTTAATTTGCACACTTTTAAACAAATTGAAGCAAGAGAAAGAGAAACAAAGGCACACTGGGAATCACAGAGAAACACTGGGAAAAACAGAGAAAGGGGAGAATTAAAACTGAAGTGCTGCAAATGACTGGTAGAAGGAAGTTGACACTGAAATGCAGGAGGGCACATGGGGAAAAAATTTAGTAGTTTGATGGGTTTAAATTATTGAGGCTTATCTAGTCACTGAGTCCATGGAGTCACTAAGACAACACCTCCAGATTGTGAAGATTGGTGAATAAAACCATAGGCTGTAAAAAAAAATGATGCTTTAATTTGAAAAGATGAAGGAATGATGGGCTAAAGGTGTGAGTGGGAAAGGGCCACTTGACCAAGGTGGTGTGAATTTGGGCTGTAGTTCTATGGCAATTGGGAAGCTTCTCAGCAATGGAAATGAGTAATACTTTACTCTGAATGGGAGGGGTCTGTCTGTGTGCTTGAACTCTTCCTCTAGGACCTGCCAAGCCAGGGCTGTCCTGGGCAAGTGCATGAAAATATGGAAGTCAGCCGTGCTGAATTTCTTTTATTGTTTCTTTCTAGGTTTCTTTCACTTTTCCAGCCTTAGTGAAGCAATTTGCTTTGGGACTGTATATACATTATTTTTCTTGATAGTGTTGTGCAAGGTAACTGTAAAATGCTTACAGGGGGTGGGGAGGGAGAGAAGCCCATGTTTTTAGTTATTTTTGATTTTGCAACTGGACTGTTTGTTGCAATAGCTGAAGCACCTGTTGAAAAGCTGCTGATTTTCAGTTAGATTTTACAGTACAGACTGTATGTGTAGCCTAGAAACTGCAAGAATAAGCCACAGTGTGGAAAGATCCCTGGAATCTGGTGGTTTGTGTGGAGGAGTGTCCTGTCCTGGTGCCGTCCTGCTGGAGCTGGGGTGCTGCTGTGGGATCTGCACACAGGTCCCATGCTGTTGTCTGCTGCACATCACTTCTCAGCCAGTGAGACAAAGTGCAAAGCCATAGCTCATCAATGATTAATTATCAACGTTTAAATCTGCCCCAAAGAAATGGCAAATTGCTTAACAACCACGGTTGCCTTCACGGGGCAAGGGGGGAAAAAGGTTGGTGGTCCCAGACCAACGCTGATCAATCCTTTGCCTCTTAATAGGCATTACACGCTTTATAAATGGAGGCAGAGTTAAAATCACTGCTCTTTAGCTTTTTTGGGGGAGCTCAGCATTGAAATTATTTAGTTTTTACTGTGGAGACTTCGGGTCACTAGAGTGTGCTGCAGTCCCAGCCCTGGGCTGCCGTGAGCTCGCCCCAGTGCTTTCCCTGCCACTGGGAGACTGGGAATTTTTCATCACGTTGCTTTGCTGTCGCCTGGGCAACTTAAGTGAATTTCCCTGCTGTTTTCTTTGTGTTGCACCCTGCTTCCCTGGCAGGGAATGACTTGGTGGCTCGTTAGCTTGGTACCTGTGTGCCCCGGGAGAGCATCTTGTTGTTAAGTATTGTATTGTCCCTATGGCTGCCTTTATTTTGCTGACTGAGGAGCCCTTGAGTGGTTGCCACGCTGATAGCTTATAAAGAGTTGGTATCAACAGCATTTAATTAAAGCATTTATAGGTGCTGTGTATTAATGTTTATGGAGTTCAGCTTTGGAGCTTTGTAGTGGTGAATGTGGGGAAGAAAATGCAGACCTCCTGCACAGGGCTGTGTATGGAAGAAAGCACGTTGTGTATACGGAGTTTGGAAATGTATTAGTTTTATTTACCAAAAAGTCTTAGTTTTGTCATTTTAGAATAAATATGGTCTGTTTTCTATGTTCCTGCAAGTTATTCTTTGACAGAGAGGCACAAATTTAAGGTAGTAAATTTTTTTGACATTCAGTGCTTTTTTGCTTGCTCAGGAAAACTTTGTAAGTTGAATTCCTTTCATATTTTTGGTGAAGGCTGAGGCAGTCTGGATGTCTAGCTTGAGGACAAATCCAAAACCGTAGAAATGTAATTAAAAGGTTTTTTATTACTTCTGCTGTCCTGTCTTATTTTAATTAAGTTCATCCTCTGATGAAAATTGCTCTCTGAATTATTGTGGGAAATCCATAATGTCGTCTCTTCTTCTTGGATAAAGATCACGGTTGACAATTCTCCTCTGCGGGCACAGTGAGTTTCTAATGTGAGAAGAGAAGCTCAGCCGTGCAGGGAGCAGTTTTTGTAGGGACAGGGCTAAAGTTGTGAGACCTTACACAGAATCAAGTTGCCTTCCATCTGAAGTATGATATTAACCTGTGTTCCATGTAAAC
Source organism: Buphagus erythrorhynchus (assembly GCA_013400855.1). Classification (NCBI taxonomy): domain Eukaryota; kingdom Metazoa; phylum Chordata; class Aves; order Passeriformes; family Sturnidae; genus Buphagus; species Buphagus erythrorhynchus. The sequence continues at coordinate 190,155 of VZTT01030934.1, read as the reverse complement.
GTGTATTTTTCAAGTTGTGATTTTTCCAAAACCAAAGCCTGTTAATAAAAAGTCCCATTATGTGTACATTTCTATACCTGCACGTTTTGCAACTTGTTACTTAAAACTCTGCTGGAAGGAAAATGAATGCAAACTCAGAGCCCACCTGAGTACCTTGATACACAGCAGAATTACCCACAGTTATGAGCTTCAGGCTCCTGTCAAAGCCCCCTCTTTCATTTCACTCACAGCTCCTTGTGCTGTTCCATACTCCAGGATTCACCTCATGATTTGTTCTGTGAAGCAGGCAGACCTTGTACAGTTCAATAGACAACTCTGGGAAATATAAGTGTGGATTAGGACAGTTAGGGAAAGATATTCTGCTAAAGGGCCCCCTTTCCTGTTCTCTCTTTTGAGATAACTTTGACTTTATGCAAAAATAGGTTGTTCAGCTATTTTCCCTGTTGAGCTTGTGGGTGCGGTGGCCAAATCAGAGCGGCTGAATCTTTAAGTGCTGTTAGTGTTTTATAGCAACGTGATAACATTATTTAATCTGGAAATAGTTATGGCTGCTAATACGTCTGGAATTTGTGCCAGATGGTCATTTTCTTGTCTAGAATGATACAAGCTAAACCTGAAAAAAACCAAACCCCAACCATACAAACAGGTCTAGCAGCTTCAGTGTGCATATACTGCACAGAGCTGTTGTATCTGGTGTCTTTAACTGAAAGGTTTGGCATAGCAACTTCTGAAAAATAAAAATTCTCTTTACAGGCCAGTGAGAGATGGAGGCTTCTTGTAAATTTTTGTTTCACTAATATGTGAAATATTTTTTTAATTATTTTTGAGCTATATGTTAAGGCTGTAAATTTCCTTGGAAAGCTAGCAAATGGAACATGCCTGTGAAGAGATTAAAGTAATTATACTGCAATGCTCCACTAGGAACAGAGAGCAGTCTGGGATAAAATTATTTGGAGAGATGCCAAAGCCAAGTTGGTTCCGTTTTAAGCTAAAACTAATTAAAGTTGTCAGGTCTTACAGTGGTCAGAGGTTGCTTAGCTGCTACTTGAAATAAATGAATCTTTTCCTCAGTCAGTAATGCTAACAGCTACGTGTCTGCAGCTGTCTCATAACAAAAAAAGGTCCAAGAACCTTCTAGTTCTTCTGTGTATGTTTGCCTTTGTGCATGTCTATTTTAGCATGTCAAATAGTATATCCTGTCCACAATATGGAGTTTTGAGTCTTTTTGTCTGTCTGCCTTCTCCTTTGTGATTTAATTTTGCTTTTGAGGAAGAATTCTTATGGAAGAAACTTCCTCAGGAAGCTGCTTTAACTCTTTCTGATTCAGAAAAGCTGCTTTGTGTCTGTATATTCTGTGTACTTAAAATAGCCATACAAGACTCATGAGAACATATATGGGTTCTTTTGAATGTAAAGTCTGATAGAATATTAGGTTTCCTAAAATATTCCAGTACCCACAGGGAACCTATTTTTTCAAGAGTATATAGTGACAGGCCAGGGTGGAATGGATTCAAACTGGAAGAGAGTAGGTTTAGATGAGATATTAGGAGAAATGTCTTTGCTGTCAGGGTGTGCAGAGGAGTTGTGGATGCCCATCCCTGGAAGTGTTCAGGCCCTGGCTGGATAGGGCTCTGAGCAACCTGCTGTAGTGGAAAGTGTCCCTGCCCCCAGCAAGGGGCTGGAAATAAATTATCATTAAGGTTCTTTCAAATGCAAACCATTCTATGATTCTATAACTAAATTTTTCAAATGTCTTATGCCAGATACAATTGATCCCAAATTCTGTTGAATGGGGAGTTGTTGACCATGAGTAATGCTTCCAATAAACACTGACATCAAAATATTCAAGTCAAATAAAAACATTCTTATGGCATTTTGAAGGAGTTTATACTTTCAGTCAGTAGTGGGTTTTTGTAAGAATCTATGTAGGGAATAACACTGTAACAAGGATACACTATCCATATGTTCCTAAAAATCAGAAATTATTTAAAAGAATGGAATTGAAGATTACTGTTCTTTTGTCCTTGTGATGTGGTGTTAGCTGTATTACTCAAAGTTTGATCTTGGCATGTTAAAACTGAATTTCTGCCATCTTGCATTTTGCAGTTTGTAGGAGGAAAGTTTGCAAATGTGTTTTGATGTTTAACATACTCAGTTCTGGCTGCCTGACACAAATTTGGGAACTGCTTCACTTATGCACCTGGGCGTATGTGCAAGCACACATGTGTTAAAAAATATAGCCAAGCAGGCCATTCCTTCATGCTCTTCTTCTGGAGGAGTTTTAAAACTTAGGCACTGTTTGCCTTTTCTTTTTTATTTTAATTTTTTTTTCCTTCCCATGGTACAGGCTGAGTACTTCCCCTCCTCAGACTGTTGGTCTGTTTTCCCAGTTACACTGGTGCCCTGTTTTTTTGGTTTTGGCTGAGTTCATTCCCATCATAGCAGGTTTGCCTTTCAGATGAAAATAACATGAAAACCAAGTAATGAGTTACTGGTGTTTAGAGAGAAAGCAGATAAATTATTCTTTCCTAAACCATATTTGTTGTGTCTCTTTTGTGATCTTGTATGATTTTTCCTAAATACAGAGAGAAGAAGAAACCTACCCTGTGCCCAAGGGCTCCACTCTGCATTTGGGTCCTGGTGCACAAGGCACTGCATAAACATGTACTAACATGGTCCCTGACTGGAGCACTCACACGTTTTTCTGTAACAGGATTCATCTTTGCCCTCCAGGTGCAGGTGTGGGAGACTGCTGTTGGGTGTTGTACAGTGGTTTTGGTGCTGGGTTTTCTGTTGTCTTTGGTAGACAAGGTGCCAAAGATATTATTGGGTGCTTGAGAAATGAGGAGAGGCTGAAGAGCCCAGTTCATCTTGGTTGTTGTACCNGATTGGATGTCTATTGACTTCCTGTGGTTTTGGGTGTCTCAGCCCTGATACTTCATTAAAGGTATTGAGTTAAATTGATGTAGGGTATTAGTCTTAGGAAGTAAAAAAGCTTGGTGGATATTGCAGGCTGCAAAGAGGTACTTTTATGGCAACTATGTTGCCAAGGTATTTTTCATATATGAAAATTGTAAACATATGAGATCAAACTGGTTGTGTGAGACTTGCTTTGAGTCTTTAAGTCTATAGCGTCTGTGTATAATTTCATCAGTCATGTTTAAGTGCAATTATGAAATAATACTCTTTCCTTTCCTGTGAATTTTTGGTGGTGTAGACTTTATCCTTACAG
>VZTT01030934.1:163234-181758 GCA_013400855.1 Buphagus erythrorhynchus | reverse complement strand
CTTTGGTTTAACATCGTTCCCATCGTTTGCTTTCTGTTAACTGGTGAAATTTGGACTCGGGATTGGCAGAGTGAGCTCTAAGGAGAGTTCAGACTGAGGCTTTTCTACCTTTATATCCATGTGGTTATAGTACCTGCATTCTGATGTGTTTGTCAATGGAACTTTTTCTGGTTTTGCCGTGAGATTCATGGAATGACAGAATGGACTAGGTTGGAAAAGACCTTTAAGATCATCTAGTTCAACCTAAAATCATCTAGTCCAATCTTCATTTAGTTTTAGCTGCCAGCATATTTTGGTTTTGGGCTTTGCACAGCAGCATTGCCAGCTCAAGGGTGTCATTCATATTTCTGTTTTTGCTAAGATCAGTCAGATGGTGTCTGATGGATGAATGGCTTACTGTGACAGCACGTATGGGATCTCAACTGCTCCTGCCTCCCTGGCGATGGATGTGCACACAGAACTGGGATGTTTGTCCTACTTGCAGTAGGAGAAATGGACTTTGCTGCTAATTCTTCAGTTTAAACTATAGAATAAACATTTGAATGGTATTAGAGCCATTAGCTGGATATATATTGTTATGGTAATAAGGACACCTGAGAAAATGCAAGCCTAATCTAATTTTTTAAGAGACATGTTTTTATGGAGCATTATTTCTTTCTTACCTCTGCAGCTTAATTTACCCCTTGGGAAAACAGATTTGCTCAGTGTACTGCCTACCTCAAGTCCCATGCCTTTCTAGCCTTGCAGACTCCTTTGGATATCCATGTCAGGCTGTATTGTGTTTTTCATCAGTCCTGTGCCAATCTGCAGGACAGATGTCACAGTCACTTTTAGGAATCTAACTTTCATCATGGGGTGAAAGAAGAGCAAGAGTAAAGGAGAAGTTTGTATCTCTCTAGGTATTAATTCATTTATGTGCTTCAACTTTCTCACCTTCCTTTTTTTTTCTTTAAATCTCTTCATTAAAAAATGAAAATCTAAAGTAGTACTGCAGGTTTTCATGAAATCTCTAATAACCTCTCTTTTGGTGGTGGTAGCTTTAACTCAGCAGAATTCCTTGGAATGATTCCTTGGTGTTGTTGAATGTCATAATTAATGGGATTTCTCTGGAAATACGACAGGTAGCCAGGGCTTTGGAAGCAGAAATCCTTTGTAGGGAAGAAGTTAATGAGACAGACAAGTTGCAAAAGCATCCACTGAAGTTCTTCAAAATTTTCCTAGTGCTGGGGCAGCTTTCTGCTTCCCTTCCACTGCAGGCTGCTGCACTAAAAGGAAAAACACAATTTAAACCTCAGCTTCCCTTGTCTTTCTGCCTCTTTTTAGGAAAAGCAGGGGTCTGGGTTTGGTTACTTATTCTGCCCAAAGTTTGTTTTCTGTCAAATCAATGCAACGTTATGAAACCAGAGATATTTTTGTGGAATGATAATACTGAAGACATTTTGTTTTCTTAAAAGTTTAATGTGACTTAATTAGGAATTTATATTTCTAAATGAGAGAGAGCAAGATTTGTGAGTATATGTGCTTGGGCTTCTCTTAGTCATATCTTTTCAAATTCAGCCTTCTTAGTGCTTTTGGAAGAAAACAACAGAAATATCTGAATAATTTAAAGCCATCTTTATAGCAATATGTTACGACAATTTACTTTTCAAAATTTCTGTGGCAAGGCAAGATCATTGTCTTAGAACTGTAATGCAGGAATTTAGTAGGAAATCAAGATGCATGTACAGTATATGGTAACAGAAAGATAACACTGGCTATTGCATTAGTTATGGGACTATTAAAAGTTAAGAAATATTTCCTGTTCTTTCTATGGAAATGATCATTTTTCCTTGACTCACAACAGGAATGCTCAACTAGTCATTGAGATATCATTGCCAGATATTTTGAATACATGGTATTACTTGAGAAGGAAAAATGATCAACAAATTCAAGCGTGTATTCAGTTATGCCATATGTAGAAATAAGAAATTTGAATATTCATAAATAATTTCCCTTGGATTGCTAATGAGTTTGACAGGCAAGAAAACAAACNAAAAAAAATAAAAACAAACGGCATGCATTTTTATTCATTAACCTCATTATTGAATTGAAGAATTATTGAAAACTTCTTGCATCTTATCTTTATATGACTCTTTTTAATTGATTTTAATTCCCTAACTATGTTTTCATCCCCAGCCTTTTAAAGCATTGTACATTATCTGAATCCAGACATGTGGGATTTGAGTTATGCTGAATCTGTTCTTCTGGTGTTCTCTGTGCTTTTGGCCATATGGGCATCTTTGTTTTTCTTTTGTGAGCCTCCTTAAAAGCCTTATAGCTTACAGTTAACAGGAACACTCGCTTTTTCCTTTGTTTTTATTTTTTTTCCACTTTTATAAAGATATCAAAATCCAGGCAAGGAGAGCAAAAACAAGGGTTATTCATGTGAAGCATGGGTGTTGTTACTAGCACCTGGGTCAGGGCAGCCCCCAGTATCAATCCAGGATGGGGAATGAAGAGACTGGGAGCCTTTCCTAGGAGGAAAAGCTGAGAGAATTGGGATTGTTCAGCCTGGAGAAGAGAAGGCTTTGGGGTGACATAATTGCAGCCTTCCAGTACCTGAAGGGAGCCTACAAGGATAATGGGGGGAGATTATTTATGAGGGCATGACATGACAAGGGGGAACAGATCCAAACTGTCAGAGGGCAAGTTTAGATTACATATTAGGAGGAAGTCCTTCCCTGTGAGGGTGGTGAGGCACTGGCACAGGTTGCCCAGAGAGGCTGTGGGTGCCCCATCCCTGGCACTGTTCAAAGACAGGTTGGATGGGACTTGGAGCAACCTGCTCTAGGAGAAGGTACCCCTGTCCATGGCAGGGGGTTGGAATGATCCCTTCCAGCCCAAGTCATTCTAGGATTCCATGATTTTATCCTAATACACTAAATAAAGCATCTGTTGGCATTTCAAACATAAATACTTTGATATAGTGACATTTTATTGAGCTTGTTTGAGTGCTATACAGACTGTTTTTTTTCTCATTCATATATCTGGAATTTTTTTCTTGGTCTCTTTTCCTTGATGCACAAAGAAGTTTTTAAACAATCAACATTGCTTTGGAATGTAAATACAAAGGATAAAATTCCTCTAAGACTGAATTTAGGTTTCAGATTGCAGTGTAATGAAGAGAGATGGGAGTGGAGGTAGAGCTTGGTCTTTTTTAATGACATTAATTTTTCTTGTAGCTGCTTTGTGCTTAAACATTTTAGCTTGATTAAAACGAGGCTAAAGGCACTCCTTTATTCTCCTTGAAATTTCCTACTGGGCTTCTGGGAAGCTTTTGTTAACTAACGTTTGCTTAGCTGCTAACAGCAGCACTGTGGCTTTCAGGTGTGTGTCAGCAAGCTGGGAGCTGACCCACACCTGGTGGGCTGCATCAGTAGTGAGCCTCAGGGTGAGGTTCCCCATTGCCTTGGCAGTGACAGATTTCCCTCTGTCAGCTTCTGTTTACCTCTTTGTTTCTTAGCTGTTTCATACAAGTAACCAAATTCTTCAGAAATACCTGTGTTTTGGATTCCAAGTGTTTGGAAACCATTGTGGTATTTATATTCCTAAAATATGCAGTTGTCTGGGTGACAGCCTGGAGAGGCATCCCCTGGGTGAGAGGAGGAGGGTGAAGGTGTGCTGTGGGGGTAACCAAGGCACAGTGCACATCCACTCGTTTCTGAGGAACGTGCCTGCAAGGAGAAATTATGGTTTGGAAGTTGGAATAAATTGGAGAGAGCAGAAATTTCAGTTGGATGATAGGGAATACTTTGGAGCTTTCTCCTGTGGAAAACAGTCACAGCAGCTGAATTCTCTAATGTGAAAGCAAATGCAACACACTGCCTGCATCAGCTCCAAGATGGCCTGGCTTTGCACAGCTTGTGCCTCTAAAGCAGCCAGGAAGCCTGAGAGCATTTGCATTTTCTGCCTTGAATACAAGTTTTTTCAACACACATTTATAATTTTGAAGTGTGTAATAATAATGGAGTCAAAACTGCTTCATGGAATGAAATTTGCAAGGAAGTGCTGCAAAGGAAGGCATTTCTAGTGCAAGACTTAGATTCATTGATCAAATAACCTGTTGTGGAATTGAGCTCTCTGGGTTCAGCAGATGAGATGCTCACAAGCCAGGTCTTCATAAAGCTTAACAGCAGAAGTTTTGTGCATTGTAAACAGGAGCAGTGATCCTTTTCAGGGAACTTGCCAGGCCTCTTGTCAGTCACCAGGTTCTTAAATGAGTCTTGAAACAGGGCAGTGCTGAAGGAATTTATGGGATAGGTTTATAATCAACTGATAGTTTAATTAATGTAGCATCTTAACTACTCGTCTCCAATTTAATTTTTTCCAGATGTTAAGTTTTAATGGAAGTCCCTTTAGAGACTCATGAGGAAGGTGACATCTGGGGAGAGCATTTAGGGCAAGCTTGCATGAAAGTGAAACAATATTCCCCTCGATGTTACCTTACATGTCAGCACAAGGCAGTCCTGAGGTTTGCAGAGGTCTTATGCATTTTTACATTTATAGATATATACACACACACACACTTTTGAATCGGTCAGCTTGGCCTAAACACAGCTAATCTCACTCCTATGTGCCACTGCTCAATCCTTTTGTTGACTCTGTTCAGAGGAGAGATTGAGATAAAGACTGCTTTTCAATATCTTAGTAATATCTTGTAGTACACTGTAGGAATTACAGGACAAGTTACCTGCATTTTCTATCCATATGCAAATACTTTAATAAATAAATATTATTAAAGAAGTTTAGTCTTAGGTGATCTAGTTGCTGATTCTTTAGATTGTGTGCCAAAGTGATTTTATCTCCAAATGTTTCATGTTCTTTGAGAATACATACAAGGACTTGTGAATTGTAGTGCCCAAACCCAAAGAGTAGTAGGAAATGCTTTCCTGAAGTCCTGTCCCAATGCTGGGACAAGTGAAGCACTTGGAGATATGTTTAAAGGGTTAAAAAAAAAAATCCCCAAAAGCTTTATGTTAAAACACATGTTTGTCCATATGTTTTAGATAGGCTATCTATATTTTTGTAGAAAACTGATATTAAATGGAAATTCAAGCCTTGGCAGCTTTCTTAACAAAAGACACTTGTGGTCGGAGCTCTGAGGTCCCAGGACAGTTCCATTACTGTAATTCCACAGCGTGAGCTTTAAACCTATCTGGAGATTTTAATGGCTCACATGGGAAGTAAATCTCTTTGTACCTGCCTTAAGCCATATGTTACTGATCCAAGATGTTGAGCTGCCTATCTCTTTCACTTGGGCGCAGCTGTGCGCTTCCATAAGGGCTGGGTTTTGAGCTGGAAAGGGAAGTTTCAGATTCCATTCCTCTGCCCTGTTACAGGAAATCTCATGCTTTCTATTTCAATTGTGCAGTTTTATAGATTTTTCCAGAAGATGTGGGTTTTTGATACATTTCTAAATCTAATGAAGCTTTAAAAAATGCTTTATGACTTTTAATGTAGTCCCTTCATTCTTCCATTCTCTTATGCATTTCCTGTTAATCAAGTTTCTTTGTTCTTGCTATTTAAATAGCATGCAAAAAACCTATTTGTAGCCAATTGATATTGCTGAGTATCAATGCAAAGCAAAATTAAACATTAGATTTAAATAATGGGCTTGTTTTTCCTACTCCTTGTTTATTATTTTCTAATATAACTGTAATCAGTGAATATTGTAAAAAATTCATATAACTGGGAGACAAATAAAGCAGGATTGAAATTTTATGCCTGATAGGACACACAAACTGTTAATGTCTAAGATGCAATTTATTTGTAATAAACTAACAATTCCCATTTGCAACTCTAACCACTTTTCTGAAGGCTGCTTGTTTTATTTGTTTTTCAGAAGTCATATTAGTTACTTCACATTTCTTTTGGGAATGCTTTATATCACTGGTTGAACTCCACACCCTGGAAATCTGAGACTGATGTTCTCCCTCAATAACCAGGACCTTCTTTGCTACAGTTTCTGGAAAAAAATATTTATGGCCATCATTCAGTAAATCATCTATAGCAAAGGGAGGCTTCTTCCATCCAAAGTATCTTGGTAGTAATTGTAAACCCAGGCCTTCTCTCTTACATGTAAGAGGCATGGAAGTTAAGGCAGTTACTTACCACTCTATGCTCATTTTTTTTTCAGTGTCAGAGGAAGAATATATTTAAAAATGGAAAATGTAGGTGAGGGAGAGGTGCTTAGAAATCTGCTCCTCACAGAGCTGCAGTATTAGGCAGCTCCTTTCTCAAAAGTATATTTTAAATAGCAAGGGGAGGAACTTCTGTAGAAAAATTTTTAAGTAGTAGGAGAATAGTGTGATGACAGCAGAGAGTAACTTTTTACTACTTTTTCTCTTTGTAAGGAGCAGCTGGTTTTGAGAGGATGTAAGTGAATGAGGGGGAAAAGCCTCCACAGGCAGTGTTGGGGTGGTGGTGGGTGTGTGGTGAGGTTTTGAAATGGCCAAGGGGGAAATTAGCAGAACTGAGGGGGGCAAACAAAGTCTGAATGTTGTTGTGAAGATTTTGGGAAGAAAAGAAGTTGATGATGTTTGCTTGACTCCTCAGGATAAGTTTAATCCAGGCAAAGATGTAAAAGCCCATTTTTAGTATGACTTCGGTTTCACGGAATAATGACTAGAAGCTTAAATTTCTGTGGAAATCTTAATTTCTTTTAGCATTAAGCAATATGGAACTTACTCCTTGAAAAAGAAAATTGATGCAGTTATTGCTCATTTCAGCAAGATGCAAATTATATGTGTAGTATTGTCAATAAAGTTTATACAAGATGCTCTGTATTCATTGTCTTAGGTTTAATGAGCTGGGCTAATTATACCGTACCATAACTAACCAAGTAACAACCAAATTGATTTTTTTCTTCTACAAGATGCTCTGGGCTTGTAGTTCTCAGATTTAATATACCCATGTAATTGCATAATGTTGCAGTTCAGCAAGTCATCGGGGAGTATTTGGATTGTTAGTAGCAGCGTGAGAGCCTGTAGCTTCTTGTCCACTTTGTCCACACTCACCAGCCTGTCCTTGGGAATCACAGAATTATTTGGGTTGAAAGGGACCCTAAGGATCATTTAGTTCCCACCCCCCATCCCTGGGCAGGGATTGACTCTGACTTCTGAGGAAAAACCTTATTATCTTAAACAGAGAGTAGCTGAATTTCAGTTGTCTCTGTGTCGGAAAGAAACCTTTCTCAATGTCACATTTTGATTTTCTCTTTTGTTTGAGTCAAAGGCATGGTGTTTTTGTAATAATGTATATCTTCTGTATTTCTTTTCCCATTTGTGGATGAATTTGCCTCCCTTTCCACTTGTCCAGTTTGGCCCCCTGCTTCTTCCATAGGCAGTGGAGTGAGAGTGCCTCTCTGAAGATAATCCAGCCTTTCCTTAAGGAGGTGCCCCCCAGCTGAGGTAGATTCTTCTCAGGTAACTGATCTCTCTCCATTCCCTATAGACAGAGATGGGAAGTACTTAACCCAAGAAAAATGTTCTAATTTAGACTTTTGTCTTGGTCATAACACACTGAAAGTAGCATCTTCCACATCTTTGCTTGTGATAACTGTCTGTGTCAGACTGCTATTTCCAGTTAGTTGGACTGGATTTTAGTGGATGTTTCTATCTGTTTATGACAAGCTAAGTGGATTCTTCTTCAGGAACATGGGCAGCCTTTGAATTGAGATACCTTAGCAAAGTGCTTCCCAACATGTTCTCCAAGTAGCCAGGTGGTGTTCCCAGGTAAGGCAGGCAGACTTGACTTCCATAAGCAGGTATGGAATGGTCAGAGCCACATAAACTGACATAAGTCTTTTTTATTTTGTAGCTTGGCTTGTGCTTAGTGATTTTGTCATATTTTTTGTTACCTTTCTTTAAGCAGGAAGTAAGAAAAGAAACCAAATACGCTGTAAAATGACATATTTCTTTATTTCCTTCTAAATAAAAGAATTCATGGAGCAGCTAATTCTACTTAAAATATCATAGAATATATTATGCAGGAGGAAGAGCCACTAAATTAGTGGATTTAGAATCATAAGTTGGCCATCAGTCGGTTCCTTTCAAATGTTGACCAATTAATACCAGTCTGAATTGTAAAACAAAGCAAAAATGGCTTCCTTTGTCATGTTTTGTGTGAGGCCTTTTAGGTTTAGATTTTTCAGCTCACTGTATTACTTCTTGAATGAGGTAAAACTGTTAAGCTGCAGGGCAAGTTGGCCATTATACTTATCTTTTTAACAGCTCAAGAAGGCTGGCTTTTTTTACCATCAGTATAATTTGTTTGCTTTTTCCCCCCCCCACTTTCTTGAAGAGTCAGCAGAATATAAACGACAGATATTCTTCAGATAGGTACCTGGTATTTCACATCATTAGAACTGATGCTGCTGTTCCCATAATGTTGCAAAAATGCCTCCAATGCATCTATTTTCCTGGGACTGAATTCGAGATGTTAATTTACAGTGCCATCTGCTTGGTTTTGGTGGCTGTGTCAAGTTGCAGGTCAAAATTACGACTTGTTTGCTGTCAGGAGAAGGGCAGCCTGTGCAGCACTCAAGTCTTACACCGAGTGCTTGGCTGTAATTGCAGCCTAACGCGTATTTCCCTTACCTCGCTGGAGGGAATGCACACACAGCCGGGATCTGCTGTCATTGTGTAATTGTAACTGTGTAATTGTAATCCCTTCTCGTGTGCTCCTTGGTTTGAGGTGTGCAGAGCTGCCAGGCTGGGCAGCTCCTCGTTCGATGCTCTCTGTGCCTGTGCAGTGGGTGTGGCAGTGCCGGGAAGCAGACGGTGACCTTCTCATCTTGCACAAGCCTTGAAGCTCCTCCTTTCCGCAGCCATCAAAAGCCGTTTGTAATTTCGGTTCTACGATGGTAGTAAATGTAGTAATCTCCATCTTATGACTGTAGTAAACGTTGGGTTTATTGCTAGGTAAAAACACTTTCAGCTATTAACTATGGAATTATAAACTGCACCTCTGTGACAGCAAAAACTAAATTCCATTCTCTCACTTTGAACTCTGGCTGAACAATGTATGCTAACAAGGTTGTATGATTATTTTTTTCCTAAGAATCTGTGTTTGAATTAATGTGGAATTTATGACATGCAGCCTTACTTGGAAACTCATTATAGTTCTAATCATTACCTAACTCTTCAAAAGATAGCTACATTTAATCTCTTTTCAGACTTAGGTTGATAGTTGGTTTTTTCCACCAGAATTTGTCTTTTATGTTGGTTTGGTTTTATTTTTTTTCATGATCAGATGAAAAGGTAGTGAAGAAAGGGGATGATTGATGCTTCTGTGCTGTTATTTTTGCCCTGGGGACACTGTAGGAGTTTGTTTTGATCCAAAAGTGATAAATCATAGAATCATGGAATGGTGAGGGACCCAAAGAGCATCTCATTTCCATCCCTTGCTCTGGACAAGGACACCTTCTACTGGACCAGGTGCTCAGAGCCCCATCCAGCCTTGCCTGGGGTCAGGTTCAGCAGACACACATGAGCAGAGCAGTGCGTATGCACAAGTAATGGGAGCAGTCAAAACTCCTTTAATTTAGCTTATGGGCAAGTCTTCCCTGTAATTTGTCATCCTTGCATTCCAATAGTTCCTGTTATTGAAGTTCCTTAAAGCTGTAAAGCAGCAGCTGAGGATGCTCAGTGCTGGCAGGAGAGTACCTGAGCTGTCTGCTGGGATTTTTACTTGGTATTGAGAACTGTGCTATACACTTTTTAAGAAGTAATTGACTTCACTTTTGCAAGATTTTCATTTAGGTGAATTTTATTTCTCTAATGTAGTGTCACGCACTGAATTCTAAAAGTTTTGGCTTATAAACGCCACATAGAGGTAGTTAAAATGACTTTATTTTTTTCATTTAGCTTCTAGTAACTTAGATTTATGACATACCTGTTACCAGGCATATCCCTTCCTTTTTTCCTGGTCAGAAATATGTTCTGATATTTTAACTTATCTTCCCTCTTAAATGAAAGCTGCTTTTGAGTCACTCATTTGTAATGGGCAGTAGTTTCACTCAGAAACCCTCTGTAGTAATAATTTCTGGTGGGTGCTCTTAACACATCTTTTTGCCATTGACTTAACTTAGCTCATGTCTATTGGTACTGTGAATGGCTGTGTAAAAATTCTTTCCATTAAAATGCTTCATGCTTAGTGCTACCATGCAAATGAAATAATTCAAGACAGTTTTTTTGCATGTAAAGTTTTAAAAGGGATAAAAGCAGTAGAGCAGTAATGGGAGTCTCTAATGTGTTTAGAGAATGAAAGATCAGGTTGCAATGACGCCTTGAAAGGCAACAAAAAACTTTTATCTTTGCTTTTATAACCCAAAACTTTGGTGAGTAAATGTTCAGAGCAGGGGAGCACTTAAAGCAGTTTAATTAATGTCTACATTTTTTTTTCCTATATAAGAAACTAAAACTTTTTGATGCAGTTAAAATGGAAATATTTTTTCTGGAAAGGTTACAACTTAGGGAAAATAGGACCTTGTGCTTTCTTCTACAGATTTACTTCCATCTCAGACCTTCAGCTGGCACCAATTGAGTTAGCTTGCTCTGCATATAGTGGTTTACCCAGATGTATAGATGATGGTAATTGACAGCCCTGACTTTATTGTTATTTCCAGTTTATTAAGAGCTAAAATCCACCTGTAAATCTCAACTATAATGGTTAGGATTAAATTGCAGCTGTCAGTTATAAGTCAGGAAAACAAATGGTCTTTAAGTTTTCAGTTACCTCTGTTAAATAAATGTAGGGGCTTGCAAACTCAATAAGATGAATAAATTCTCCTTGTAACTTAAATTTTCCTGCAATATTGCAGAAGAACTGAGGTTTTTGGTGTGGTTTTTATTTTTCTTTCCTACCATGTGCTCACTGTATATTACATTAAGTGTAAGCAACACTCGTTTAAAGAACTGAAAACCTCCAAATCCTGCAACTGGAAAAGATTATCCAAAGGAATGAGAAGGTTCAAGGAGTACTTTTCTCCTGCCAAATTACCCTTTTTCTGGACACAGCTCTGCAGTGCTGGATGGCTGCACTCCTTTGTTCAGGGATTTGGAGTGGGGATGGTGATGGTGAGAAATTCAGGGTGATGGAGAAGATGGACAGGTGTCCTTGTCTCTGCTTCCCCTTGCTTCAGTTACTGAATTTTTTCTGCCGGTGGTGTAGGTTCATTGACAGGCCAGACATTGTAAAACCCTTCCCATACCTTATCATGGCCATGCTTTTGGTCTTGTAATAAAACCTGATAAAGAAAGCTTGTGCAGTCTTCAAATAATTAATCCACATTTGGGCATTTGTTCTAACTATTCCAAGTACCTTTGAATAGTTTTTTTCCCTGCTACTTCTCCTTATCCTACTTTTGCTTGTTTGCAGCAGCTGCCAAACACAGTGTAACAAAGCAAAAGACAGAACTCAGGCACAAAAAAGTCACATCTTGAGTGTTATTTTTGGAAGCACTTTGCCATGTCTGTGCCCATCACCAGTTTACATGGGATTTGGTACTGGTTCTGAAATAGGAATTTGTTAACCTCTTAGTTTGCATTTTGGTACTTTAAATGACATTTTACTTAATTGTGGTAATTTTCATAGGATGAGCTACATACAGTTTGTTAGCGGATTTTGTTTCTTAGATGTAATGAAACCAAGTTCTCTTCTTATGTATCTTGTTATGCTGTAAAAGTTAGTAAAAGATTTCCCTGAGTGGGCACAGACAGAAGCTGTAATCAGGAGCTTCTGGGGCCTTTCAGTGGTGATTGTGGCACTTACAAAATGTCCAAGTATGGTGTATTTTTTGGCAAAATCTCCTTCTTTTTGCACATTTGTATGCCCTCAGTGGTGCTGCTACCAGCCAGGGAATCATGGTAATAGCTCCCTTTCCCTTTGCTGAGCTTTTTTCAGACAGAATTCACATGAGGAAGGAGGAGGAACATCCCAGATATCTGATGTTTAAACTTTGTGTAAAGAATACTAGTGAGTGTTTTTATTTCTTTAAAGAAAAAGAAAAGGGGGAGTGAAGAAAAAGTATGGGTGACTGGATCATATTTGTTTTGAAAATGTTTGGTTTGTACATTAATGGAAATAGAAAAGTAGTCATTGTTTGTGCATAAAAGCAGCTGGTACTGCTCAGTGCCAAAGAGAAGTTCCAGCAAATCCTATGGAACAAAAACAGTAGGGGAGAGAAAGGGTGATTCATACCAGTGAAGAAGTTACAATACCAAGAAAAAGGAAAGGCAACTCCTCCAAAATTGGTTGAGGCAGGGATGATCTAGGCAATGCAGTGAAATACCTTAATGGTGTTCAGCTTCTGCTGGGAGCTCCAAGGGAATCCATTCCATGCCCATGCACAGCTGGGCAGGGTATTGATCTGCTCTCAAGGGGATAAGACTTTCCTTGCCCAAACTGCTGGAGCTTGGACACAATGCCAAACTTGTTACAGCTACCTGTGACTTGCTGTTCCCTGTGAAGAAACATGTTGCTTTGACTCAAAGTTTCTTAAGAGTTTTTTACAGACAGGTAAAAGGAAGGTTGAAGGTAGTGGGTGTTTTTCCTGGGGGTGAGCGTGGAAGGCACTGCAGTTGGAATTGAATTTTGTCAAAACCCCTGAAGACTCAGCAAGGTATTCATAAGATTTGACAGAAGAATCCCACATAGGATAGGTGCTGGCAAAGCCCTGAAGTGCCATATTGTGGGAATGTGACAAAACGTGGCAGATTTCTAATGGTCTATAAAAATAGAGCCTGAGAGGCAGCATGTGCTGGTGTCTGCATCAGTGAATTTCTTCTCCCTTAATAACAATGCCCTGAAGGCACCATTCAGCTTAGCTTCAGAATGGTTGTGATCATTAAAAGCAACAAGCTGCTTCAAAAGTATATTGGAATTTAGGATACTTGATTTCAAAACAAGGAAAGAAATTACAAGGCTGGAGCAAACAAGCCGGGACGTGCGGTTTCAGGTTGTAACTCTTCTGCCTTACAAAACCAGCCATGATGCAGCTGTTCGAGTGCAACCTAACATAAAGCACCAGTCAATAATGAATACTTTGAAAATAATGGAATTATTACCTTGCTAGAGTTGAAAAATACATGAGGGAAAGTTGGTTTCTGAAATAAATGGATTCAGAAAAGAAATTTTGAATGCATCGTGCAATAGGGAATGTTGCTTGCAGTACAAGTGCTTAAATAGTTTAAAAGTTTTGCATGAAATAGTTATATAAAACAGATGAGTAGAGTAAAATCAAAGTCTTAGATGAAAAGTAAATCTGCAAGATACAAATGACACCTTATGGAATGTTTGTCTCAGAATTAATTATTCATATATATGCATGTGTATATAAAAAAATATGTACCCCAGTAGAGATAATAGCCAAATATTACAAGCTGGGTACGAGTTTCAGTTAATTGTTTGATTTTTATCACTTCTGCAATATAAATTTCTAAATTTAGTGTTTAAACAGTAAGTCACTGGAATGTTCATTTTTGCATGAAGTGCACAAGGATTAATTAATTAAAACAGCAACTTGCACAGAATTGTTTATATGATGTCAATAATCATGTTTAAGGTAGCACATACATCTATAATTGCTGTTTTCTTGTTAATTACTATTACTGTAAGGGTTTGGATCATTTGAAAAGGAGTAATCGTTTCTGCCACATGTAGCTTGAGTTCCATGTCTCATTATCAATAACAATAGTTGTGTATCAGCATTTTTTACAAATGTGACAATGTCTTTTAAAATAAATGAGAATAATTTCCTCTGATAGAAATGTGAAGCATTTCTTAGACTTCATAATGAGAGATGATGCAAGTTTGTTTTGGATTTTATTAATTGGGTAAATAGTGATCAATCAGACCTGTCGCCTGTGCTGTCTGTAGGGTACCAGGATCACCAGCAGTTCATTGCCCCTGTGAGAGCATGGACTGACAACCTCAAGTGAGGCATTTTGATAACACTTATACAGTGTTGTCAAATGCAGTGTCTAATTTGTACTGTGGTGTCTGTTGCTACCCTAAATTAATATATTTTCTGAAGTCAGTTTCTTACCTTCAAGTGTGCACAATAGTCACATGTGATGCTGTTCCTGCAGCGCTGCTTTTGCATCTTTACACAGGAAATACTACCCCTAGTACTACTACAAACTGAAGAAAAATCGGTTATCTTACGAGCTAAAACATTATTTTTATAAAAACCATCCTAGAAACCTGTGATACTTCAACTTTCTCAGCAATTTAATCTGAATTACTGTTTCATCTCTTCCACCCTCCTGCCTAGTAGCACCTGGAGTTTATTCTTGTTTGATGTATTTTGGACTCTTAAACATGTCAGGGATGTTGTTTTTGTGTATGCTTTTAGTTTTCAGATGTTTCAGGGCTTGTATATATACAGTGAGCTTTTTCTGTAAACATTTCAATCTAGTCAGTCAATAGTTTGTGATGTGCAAGAGAGTAGTAAAATCAAGGTGAAATTGTTAATATAAAATGCTTGCTTTCTGAGAGAAAGGAAGAAGAAATTGTAGATATTATTTGGGATTTTTCCTTATGCTTCTATAGTCACTAAGCTTGGATTAAGCTTTAGATAGCCAGACTTGAAATGTATTCATTCTCATGATACTCTGTATGAAAACTTAGTCAAAATTTTGTAACATCTGGATCTTGATTAGATGACAAAACTTTTAGTAATGGTCTTGGCTAAATTGTTTGAATGTGTTCTGCTATTCACTTGAGGGAAAGATCCCTCAAGCATGAAGAATAGTATTTTTTTCCAGTTTCATTGTGTCGCAAAAAAAGAGGAAACAAGAAGCTATTTTGTGCTTTATATAGCACAAGAGGGTCACCAAAATTTTTTTTTTACTGTCTGCTTTTCATCCCTTTAATGGGCACTGACCAGGAGTAATATACTGAACATTTTTCTTCAGTATAAACTCAGTACCGTGTCCATGCATTTCTGCAAGAGTGAAAACAATTCTCTTATTCTTTGTGGTGTAAAAGGCCCATGATTTTTCCTCTGGAGTATCCATGCAGATGTGCATTGATGTAAATATGTTCTTATTCCCAGATGTCAGAGTGCATCTTTTCCTCTGTGTCTTCAAATGCCACCTTTACATGTTTCCTTCTTTTTGTTTGTTTGTGTTTAATTTTAAATTTTTTTTAAATTTTCCTACCTGGCTGCTGGCTGGGACAGAGGTTTCTGCGCCCTGGCAGATTCCTGCTTTGTAAGACTGGTAAAGTGTTAACCAGGTCTCTGTAATCCACACCAGCTCCATTTGTTGCCAAACACCTAACTTTAATACAATACAAATATATAATAGCTTTAATCTCTGCCTCTGAAGCTAGCAAGCTGAAAGTTAATGCAGGAAGGAATGATCACAAAAGTCCCTTTCCCTAGGAAAAAAGATGACATTGGCAACAATTTTGCCTGTGGTATGATATAATGCTTTCCTATCAATCAGAAGTGTAGTCATTTGTTATTGTTTTATAAAGTATTATAGCTCACTCAGGCACAAATGTTATTTACTGCCTTGAATTGAGTTCATGGATCACTGTACTATTCAAATACTCTTTCTCTGCTCTTTTTGACCCCAGTTGCAGCTGAACTTCTGAATGTGAAGGCTCATTGCGGTTCGGACTAATATTGATTTCTACTGCTCTTGTGAGGTGTATCTGCTCCAGACTGAGTAAAATAAAGAAGTTTTTTGCTTAGGCCTGACTAATCTCTTAATACAGCCATTCTCAAGACCATGATGAAAACCAGCTGTTTTTGTCTCTGAGGTGCCTTGGCCAATATCTTCCCTTTTTTACCTTGGAGAAACTTTGGAGGATGAGGTTCAAAGACTGCCAGTAGCTTGTGCTCTAGAAAATGCAAAAGGAATATGGATTTCATATTGTACTTCTTAAAAGCAAAATGATGGTATTGCTAACAGTTGTTAATTCTGCATTTGAGAACATAGTTGGTGCTTATGAAAGTGAGTTCTGGAAGAAAAGTCTGCATGGTTGCAAATGTGTAACAAAATGAGTAATATTAAAAATTTGCTGAATACTTGATTGTGTGTGTGTGTTTTGCAGGAAGATGAGATTAAAAAAAATCTTAATGCTGTGAAGTTGATGATCTGTCCTCTTGGTTTCCAGGCTCTTCTATTCATACATTTTGTCATTCATAAGAATTTCTCATTTCTCTCAAATGTTCTGTAAATCCTAAGGGAATAGGAGGTACTGCCCTGAGTCACATTCCTGTTCATGCATAAGAATTTTAATTTCCCTGCAAATGTTCATCATTTGTTTATCAGATGTTTTCTGTTTCCATTTAGGAAAATTTCTGGAACTTACTATAGCAGATTGTTTGTTTTTTTCTGATACCATGAAATTTCACAGAATCTTCTTTCCTCAGATGCTTGTGAGAAAAATCTCTGGGTTTTTTCACTGTGGCAATTTTTATATTTCAAGACCCTGTATCCCTCAGTCTTACTTGGCTTTCACAGTCACGCCAACATACTTCTCAAGGTAGTTAAGGAATGATTTCTTTCTTTTTTACTTTAGCATTTCTTTATTCTTCTGAGGGAACAAGGAGAAGAAACAAAGTGGAAGAGAATTGATAGCATTACACAAACCCTGAATATAAAACAGTTGCAGTGTGTTCATGTGTTAGGGGAACTTGTGGCTTTATGAATTAACTGCTTTATGTAACTGCTGAAGCTGACTTATTGCCTATGAGAAGTACTGACTAAGACTATAAAAATCTGAGGTTTTGTGTCTGTCATGCTGTGAAATAGGTGGTTATGAATAAGATTGGTGGTTATGAATAAAATTGGTGGTTATGAACAAGATTGGTGGTTATGAATAAGCTTATGAATTTACCTCTCTTTATTTCCCCTTCTGGGGCATTCAAAGATGACATGTCTAATTTCTCTGGGTAGCTTTGTTAGGTATCTCAGGGAGCCAATCACTTCACTTGTTGGCTGTGTATAATGTGTTTAAGTGTATAATACCTAGTTTATAGAAATGTACTTGTCAGTTTAGCAGAAATTACTCCAAGATCTTCAATTTTATTCCTTCCCATCTGTTAACCTGGTTTCTTTGTTCACCAGGCTACATCTAGGAAATACAAATGCAAGAAGCCAGAAAGCTGGTAAGGATCTAAGTCTGCATTGAATCAAAGTAATCTAATTCTATTGCTGCTCAGGGAATTGAAGCCTAATCCTGGTATTCCTGATTGATCAGTGCAAGAGCATTGATCCAGAAGCCTCGAGTGCAGCAGCAGGAAGGCGGTGCAGCAGCAGGAAGGCGAGTCCGTTCGCCTCTCTGCCAGTGCTTCTGTGACATATGGTGGGACATATGGCTCTGGCAGGACTGCCTGCCTGGGCTGGGATAGGTGACGAGCTCTGGACGGGCAAGGTGGGATCAAATCTCACCTCTGATGGCTTTGTCTCACCCTACACCATCCCAGGGAGGGCTCCTTACCTTCATCATCAGTTACCCTGTTTTTTGGCAAGTGAAGAGAGATGATTGCACAAAAGTAGCTGAGACCTTCTCTGAGCTGATGCTGCAGGCTGTCTCTGCTGCCAGGAACCTTGCAGGGTCTGCTGCCCACTGGGTGAAAAATTATTTTAGCTGTTTTAAATGGACTTTATCCTACTTTTAAATATCTTTCAGTTTCATTGTTTTTTTTTCAGCCTCTTCACAGAGGTTGCTGCTTTGTAAACCTGGATTTCTGCTCACCTTTGTTTCCCATTCCAGTCTGGAGAGTCTCAGCCTTCCCAGTCTCCTGCTACTGTGAATGCATGAATGTACGTTTTCAGCTGTATAGTTTTTAAATTGTAGCTTGCTGTGTAAGGTACAGTACTTGAGCAACATTGGCAGTGAGGATTTGTTGGGAAATAAGCAGGAGTCAGACCAAACCTTTTCCATTTAAGAGAATAAATGTTATTTTAGAACTGTACTTTATAGATTCGTAAAGAATTAAAAAATGCTTTTAATGAAAGTTCTCAAGAGATTTCATACGATGAAAACATAATGTAAGAGTGAGGCTAAGGCACTGTGTATTTGTGTTTCTTGAGTTATTCTCAAAAAAAGTCTTCTGTGGCACTGGAGTTCTTGAAAAAGAAGAAACCAAACCCTAAAATTAAGGGAAATGATTGGGTTTGACGTTAAACCATCCGGCATCTCTTTTATTTTCCCCAGCCCAACTTTGCCACGTTTGCATTCCTCAGATATCAGACATTGCTTTACTCTGTGCACAGGAAAAACTAGGAAGCTTTTATGGACATTTTCCCTGAAGGCAGGCAACCTGTGTGAATGTGTCTCTGATTCACACCAGTTGCCCAGCTGGGGTTGAAGTGATTAGTTCTGTTTCAGTGTGAAGCATTCCTGCCTTTTGGACATGTTTACATCCATCTCACAACTAGGTTTTTTTGAGAATTGCATCGTTTTGTCCTTGTCTTGCAAGGCAACTCTCTTGCTTTTTGTTCCTTTTTTTTTTTTTTTTTTTT
>VZTT01030934.1:119401-163106 GCA_013400855.1 Buphagus erythrorhynchus | reverse complement strand
TTTTTTTTTTTTTTTTTTTTGGTGTTAATTTTGTATCCATTATATCCCAGTATCTTGATGGCTGGTGGCTGTGTCTGGGTAGGATGCATGAGGAGAGTTGGCAGGCCACTGGAACAGGAGTTTTGGCTGCTCTGAGCGAGGCTCATGTGTCACCCAAATCACATCTTCTCAACTTCTAGCAGTGCTTTGGAGCCGTGACTCTGGTCTTAGGAGCTACCATTGTAGGACAGTAGTTTTTACAATAATGTTTTATCTAAGCATATTGACAAGCATATTTCTATATATTGTTCTCAACCCTTATTTTTGTGGTCTTTTTTTATCTTAAACCATCTTCTATTTGTCTGTACTTCCACTCTCTTGCTGTGTGCTTATTTCTCCTTCACGGTCTTTTTCTCAGTGACTTCTTCAATTTTCCTGCCTTCCAAGTTGTTGTAATCAAACTTTCATCTGTTTCCTAAAAATCTGGCAATTTATATTTCATATTCTGTAACTTTCCCAGAGTATGTGTTTGCTAAAACTCTTTCCATGGCCTGTGCTCCTTTCACTGTTCACCAGTCTTGGATGCACTTACATTCTCTCATGTATATCAATAGCGCTTTTGATTTTCTAGTTCCAAATCCTCTTGTTTTGCTCTGGTTCCCTGCTGTTCCACCTTACTTCCCTCCAGTCTTATTCAGGAGCTCTGTTAGAATCTCACATAGAAAGCCAATCCTTCTCCAATATCTTCCCAAGAAAAGTGGGGAAGAGCAGAAACTGAATCCAGCCTGTCCAGGAACCTCTGCAACTGTGGACTTTTTAAGAAGCTGTCACTTATGCCCTAAATCCAGAACCTTGCCCTGTACCTCACTTAGCAGGTGAAGCTTTTTCCAAACATGCTTGGCATAGGAAAATGTGTTACACTTTTCTACAAAGACTTATTTTACATAATGGGATATGAAGATAGGGTCTGGAAGATTTGCATGAAAATATAACAAAAACTTGAGGAGAAAAAGCCTACTACTTTTTTTTAATCCCTTGTTCTAAGATAGGATAGAAATCACTCACAGGCACAGATAAATTTTACATATTCATCTCTGAGTAATCAAGTTCTAAAATTGTTTTCTTTTTTTTCACATTTTTACTCTCCTTTTGGTGTTCTATCATAAAGATTCATTCATGAAAATCAGCCACTCATTTCTGGAGACAGTGACATGAGGGACAGATGAGGTTGCACGGGCAGAAACTATATTAACATTATTTTTCTGAAAAACATGTTAAAGGGAAGTTGAGATACATCTAGAGCTTACCATTAATGTCCAGTTTTTGTTGTTTGTGGATTTTTTGTTTGTTTCTTGTTTTGTTTTTTAAACAAGCTGTGGGCATGATGGTTTTTAGATGTAGTTTTAGGGTCCTGCTGCCAGACAGAGCTTAAAGATGGGTCTGCAATGACTTCAGTGAATGTTAGAAGGCTTTGAAATGGGGGGAAAAAAGACAGGTTTTATTGTACTATAAACTAAAGTAATTGACTGTTTAGACAGAAGTCAAATTATATGGGAAGGTGTAAAAGAAATTAAGAGGTTCACATAGAAGTTGTTCCTTGGTTGTTGTGTCTTGGTGAGTGGATTCATTCTTCCAGCCTTGATTTCAATTGTCCACTGACCCTGGTGCAAGTCCTTACCTTGAGCTCTATGGTGTTTCCCTTGTTTAGTGTTCTAGTTTTTAATAAGGATGTGGGAAGGGATTTCCAGGCCTGTCTAGGATTGGCTGCAGTGGCATCTGAGCACTGAACATATAATAATAAATTTTCCTAGAGTGCTTTCAGCCACCTCTGATGGTAGCTCAGAGGCTGCCTGAATACAGGGGCTGAACCTGTAGGGTCTCAGCTGCACATCCTTGAGCTTTGCAGTGGGAAGTGCTGTGTGCTGGAAACTGAACTTCAGCACATCCCTGTTTTATCTCCTCCCCAGGTCATGGTGATGAACACCATGGCTTTATACCATGGAGGTTTCACCAATGGCACTTCTTTGGCCTTGAAACTGGGCACATTCTATTTCTGTCTCCAGCCCATCTTTTTAGACACTTTGTGATGCTGAGAGAAGAGCAGATTTTAGTAGATGTATCTAACTGTATTCCTTTGGAGGTTGGTTTATTTTTTTCTGAGAAATCTTTCTTTGCTCAGCTCTTAAGCTTCTGAAAGGTGGTTTGTTTTCAGTGTGCAGTTAACATGACTTGATTGGGAAACACAGTTATGTTAAAGGACTGAACATCGAGAAAACTTAACATTGGGACAGCAAGAAATGAGAATGGAAACTTTGCCTTCCTCAACTCAATTTTCTATTTCAGTAGTAAACTGAGAAAACAAAGTAGGGTGACGGCACTGGGAAATATGAAAACTAATAGATGAAATTATAATTATTTTTGTAAATAACTCTTTCTAATTATAGTTCCAAATAGGGAAGGCATCTGGTTTCACAGCAGCAATAAAAGTGATATAAATCTAACAGGAAATTACAAAAGTTGTCTGAGACTTGGTCCCTTCTCTGTCAAATTCAGGCTGCTGCATGCATTTGCATAGGAGTATTTTATTCTTATTAAAATAATTGTGTGTTTAGCCATTTTCTTTTTGGTGAAGTGGCAGCCTTAAAGGCAGCTTTGCAATTGCAGATCAGTAGTGACTGTGTTCAGAAAAAATAATCTATTTTGTTGCATTTACTGGAGCAACAATACTGTAATGTGTCTTTTTGTCCAAAGCAGTCTGAGAAGTGCTTCATTATAGAATTGGTGAATTCAAAGGATAACTGTAGTGCTGACTAAAGAGTTCATTAAATTAACATAATTTCAAACTCTCTCAAAAGGCTTTTAGTGTATATTTAAATCTTAAAATGCTAGGGAAAAGAAATGTATTTTTCTGATTAAATTTCTATTTAGTTTTTGAAAATTTGGAGGGAATAACTCTGTTTTTTATATAGCAAATGCATCATATTCTTTATAAATACAAATACAGCCTTTCCTATTCTAAAATGGCCTCATTGACTTTGGCACTTTACCTACACGTTTTAAACTTCTGTGTACCTGGACAGAAGAGTTTATGTTTTCAATGAAAATTATACATTTTGAAAGGACAACAGGTAGCATCTCAGAAATAACAGCAACAAGTCCCCAGTCTAAAGGCAATTTTTCCTCTCTGATTTGTATTTGGGAAAGGGGAGAAAAAAGCACAGCGACATATTCAGTATATCAATGTCTGATTACAAGATACTGGTGCATTGACACAGAACAAGAGGTCATCTGTGTTTCTAGCCAGTTTCTGCCACTCTTCTCTCAATTAAATATGCTAACATGGCAAAAAAAATTTGTGTCACTGACACACACTTCAAAATTTTCATCTGGAGGCCTGTTCTTATTTCATTAATTTTCCCTCAGGTAGCAGTGCCTAATTATGAGCTGCATTAAATCTTATATAAAAGAGGAAAAATCAGATGCAGATAAAATCAAATTTTCTTTTTATTTAATAGGCTTTCTGGGGGCAACATTTGAACTGAACTAACTGTAATGACAATTAAAAAATATCTCTGACTTCAGGGATCTTTTTGAACCACAGGAACTGGACAAACTGGAGCTGAAAGGACCTTGGCAATTAACATGTTGCCTTCTGCTTCTGTGTTGGACAATGCACTGAATAGCCAATTAATTACAGATGTTTCAGCCTGTGGTTTTAGGTCAGATCAGAGATGTGGCTCATGCCTCTGCATAGATATTTTTTTCTCCCTTCTCTAGTAATCTAATGAGGAAAATAAGCAGTCCAGGGACATTGGGGTAAGTTGGTGAGGTGACCTGGATCTAAATGTCATGCTCACAGTATTGAACCAAAATGGGACTGTTGGTGTTGTGTGGGAGGTGTTTTGCAGTCTTTGCAGTGGCCTTGCTTCTCTTTTGCACAAAGGTTTGAGAAGCAAGGGTGGGGTAGCACTGAGCAAATTAGGATAAGTAAAAATCTGCATATTCCAGTGGTTTTTAAGAAGGCCTGCAAAGGGTAATTGCTGATTATTTCCCCTCACTGAAAACTTCGTCTTTTTTGAGTTGTTTTTTGTTATAATAGCTTTTGGGTGCAAGAGTTGCCAAGTGGGTGTAGCTTGTAGCTTGTAGCCAAGTTGTGCTGCCCTGCTTATTTGCAACCTCAAAAGTAGCTGAGCTTTGATACTGTTGTCTACAGATTTAGATAGGAACCCCAAATTCTTTGAGACAAGGGATTTACTGGCAGCTATTTCAGCCTGGGTTTGTCTGGAGAATTCAAAATAACATAAATGAGGGTGCTAAAACGGTAGGCTCAAAAGCTTTCTACATCTTACTGGCATTCTTTCACAAACTCTCGTCCTCCCAAACTCTCTGGAAACCAAAATTAAGGCTGTTAATCTGTACATTCTATACATATCTGTACATTTATTGTATAACCTGCCTCACCCAAAAACTCTCTCTCAGGAGACACTTGACTTTTCCTTCCTGCAGTACGGCTGTTTGCAAGGCCAGCAGTTCACTGGATGCTGACTATGGATTTCACTTGGCCTATAAACTATATTTTGCACCCACAGAGCAGAAATCTGTGCACCTTCTGCACCTAGGTAGTGCTGCCAGCTTTCAGCAGCAAAGACATCGGTTTGAAAAAGCCAAAATGCAGCCATGAGAGAGGATTTTGTGTTTTTCTCCCTTTAGTGCATAATATTCCCCTCTACCCTTCAAACTTTGAGGGAAGTCTTCAGCGAGTGGCATATGGCTGATTAGGTAGAAAATGTGTGCCTGAGCCATATTAATAGAAATGTTTGTGGCTGAACCACATTAGTACAGACCTTGCTTGCTGTGATCCTGGGACAGGATGATAATGCTTGTTATGAAATCTGGAAGTGACAAATTAGCCATTAGGATTTTATAGCCAACTTTTTTATTAAATGCTTGATGCAGGGTCTCAGAAATCGATGTGCTAAGGGTGTAATGTTACTGCTGGCTTGGGCCAACTGAGAATGTTGTTCCCAGGGGGGCAAGAAAATATTAAAGATCATCTAATTACTTGCAGCATCTTAAAAGGATGCTCAGAACATTGATATATACTTGTAATTTTGCTCAGTTTGAGGGACAGTTATGTCCTGATTCCCGAGAAAGCAGCTGAGTTTATTTAGGAGACAAAAGTGGGGAAGATCAAGGTGAAGCTGAAGGACTGTTAGGACATGGAGGAGGATGCTGAGCATCAGTTCAGTGGTTGAACCAGAAAAAGCAAGAGTCAGAGCTCTTCTTCCCCTCTGTGTTGTCCCTTTGGGCTGGCAGGGGACAGCATAGGCTGAACTGTGCTCTGCTGACCACGGAATGCAGAGCAATGTGGATATTTAGAGCTGCCATACTCAACAGTGGCCAGATCCACGTGGTTTCCAAAATCCTGGTTACTCTGGTCCTGGGGAGATCTGGTGGTGATTTTAGGACTTGTTTAGTTCCTTTCTTTTGTTATGAGAGAAGCTGTTCAATCTGGTGGTTATGGATAGTGGAAAAATCTCAAAGTTCCCAGGTATTAAATAACATCTCTTTTTCTCCCTATAATGGGAAGATGGGATAGAGGGCTCAGGAATAATTCTGGGTCTGTAAAATTGTATTGGAACAAATGAAGTGCCTCTCAAGTGCCAAATAAATAAGTATATATTGACATCATCTAATTTTAAGCTAATAGAATATGTTTGCTACTCAAAACCCATTTCATTTTCTTATATCTGACCATTCAAAATGGGTCTGACTTCAGTTGATTCTTGACTTAAAATATCATGTTTGGACATCAAAAAATGAATTACCAATTCCATTATCCTTGTGTACTTTAATTTCAGATTTATCTGCATCAAGGAAGAAGTCTTCTAGGAGTATTTTTTTAAACTGGAAGAAGTCTATTATTACTTGCAAAACTGATGTAGAAAGTTGCACAGTTGCTAATAATCTGGAATTCCCCCAGTGTATATTTTTTCCTTGCTTAGAGTATTTGCAATTAGAAGTCTCCATCTCAGTGGAATAATTAAAAAATAATTTACCACTTGGAAAGAATAGGTCTCTTCAGGCAAACTGCATTGCTATTGGTTAATTATTACTAATTTTTGGTTATCTGATAGGGTTTTTCCTGACCTGACATCTGCATAATGTAGAAGCTAATGAGAACAGAAATTAAGCTTGGTAGTTGACATGTCCTCTATTCAATTTGAGAGAGTAATGTGGAAAGAGATTAAAAATAAAATTGTCAGAGTGGGACTTCAGCATTACTGGCAACTTTATATGATGTACCAAATTTTTATATAGACGGATAGATATGTGGAGAGAGAAAGACACATACGTGATTTAGCAACCTTCACTTGATTTTTTTTTTCCTGTTAGCTGAAATACTGACAAAACATGAATATTGCTGTGTACTCTGGGTAACCTTAATACCTAGTTGTTATGGGACTTGCCATAAAATCAAAATTTTCTTCTTTATTTGCAATAAATTAAGTTTTCACTTGAACACTTCTTAAGGTTATATTTCCATTGCGTATCATTCTGTCATTTACATTTTGAATGCATCTGAGTATCACTTCCATTTACAAACTGCACTGTTGTCTCTCTGCTGCTTGTTCTACTTGGCTGGAGAGGTGAGGTCCTGCTGCAACTTGTGTGAGTCACTCCTGTTGCACCATGCTGCTTCTTGCCTGGTGTTACACCCAGAAGGTTTTCTGCACCTCTCCTGGCCACAAAATGTTTATGTCAAAGCTGGAGCTATTAGAGGGGCTTCTTTTGAGACATGATGGGAGGTGGAGACTCTGGGATGTGACAGTGCTTAGAGTCACAGAACCACAGAATGGTTTGGGTTGGAAGAGACCTTAAAGTTCTTCTGCCATGAGCAGGGACATCTCCCATGAGAGCAGGCTGCTCAGAGCCCCATCAGCTGACCTTGAACACTTGCAGGAATGGGATATCCACAGCTTCTCTGGGCAGCCAGAGCCTCACCACCATCATAGGGAAAAATTTCTTCCCTGTGTCTAATCTCACCCTTCCCTCTGGCAGTTCCAGCCATTTTCTCTTGTCCTATCACACTCCATGTCCTTGTCAAAAGTCCCTCTCCAGTGTCTTGTAGCCCCTTTCAGATAGTGGAAGGTGCTCTGAGGTCTCTGTGGTACCTCCTCCAGACTGAACATCTCCATCTGTCTCAGCCTGTCCTGANCCACAGCTTCTCTGGGCAGCCAGAGCCTCACCACCATCATAGGGAAAAATTTCTTCCCTGTGTCTAATCTCACCCTTCCCTCTGGCAGTTCCAGCCATTTTCTCTTGTCCTATCNGTGGTCCCTCCTACAGACTGAACATCTCCATCTGTCTCAGCCTGTCCTGAGGATAGGTGCTCCAGCCCTCTGATCATGTTTGTGGCCTCCTCTGGACTTCCTCCAACAGAATATTTCATACTTCAATATCTTCTGTGTTTTAGCATCATGAAAAGTAGCACATAAATTTGGGTAAAAGGAGAAGATAATCCTTTAGTTGTTAATGCAAATTAAAACTGACTTATGGGCACAGGAAGGCAAATGACATAAATAGAGTGCATGTGCAAAATAAACTGTGATTGTTTTAAAGCAAATAAAGGTGAGATACAAGACAGGAGCAATATGGAAGTACTGATCTGATGTTCACCTTGGGTCTTGCAGCTCTTATACAGTGACAAAAGGTTGTTTTATTTGGATAAGACCAAGTTATTCCAATTAGCTGTGGACATGGATGTGTATTCAGAGACAAAAGGCCACCTAACACATTTTGGAGGTAGTTAACCTGTGTGGTCGTGGTCGTTACTGATCCAGAAGCATTATTCCACTTTTAAAAAATGCTCCATTTTGCTTTTGTTGACAGCAGAGAAATAGAATAATGTTACACTTTGAATTTTTCTTAGTGAGAAAATAGCTGTATCCCAGTTGAGGGAATTATTATGATAAATGAGCAAAATCTGCTCCCCATCTCAAAAACAAAACATTTTTTTTTTTATTCAGAAGGCACATAGCTCACGAAATATGACAACAGATGCAAACAAGCGAGTTACAAAGCCCTTACAATAAGATTGCAGCAGAACTTTTGAAAAAAGAGGAGTGCAGCATATGAGCTGAAGCCATCTGTCTCTGTTACAGAGCATTCCTTCCCTTGGAGAGCATAATTATGGGTCTGGCTTTTCTGTTCCTGGATTTTTATACAAAATTATTCCTAAGAAAAATAGAATTGATCCAGAATATGGTGATTGGACTGTGGCCACAGAGTTATAATTTCCATTACTGTTCTCCATCTCTGCAGTGGCACTCAGGGAGAATAGTGGAATCTGTGGTAGTGGGTTACTGACCTCGTGGCTTGTCATTAAAAAAAGCTTTATCAGTAATAGAATTTATTACATTGGAACAATTTTTTTTAGGGGTGACAGGTAAATTATCAGTATGCTGCTTTAAGTGATAAATTGCTTTTGGGCTTGCTAAAGATTAATTATATCTTCTAAATAAAATTGAAACAGCAACTGGATTGTATTTCTTATAAGGGGAGATTGAGCAAATTTTAGTATTTAGCTTAGAATTCTGGAATGTAATTTAAAATCTATGTTCAGATAAAGTATTACTGTTTTGAATAATGCACACTAGTATATGTGAATCAATCAAATTAGCCATCTCTTGTTCCATTTAGTCATAAATGACTTATTAAATAAAAAAAAGTTTTAAGTCTTTGTATTGTAGTAGAACTGCATCAAGTCATTTTTACTTGGACCACAGCTGACTTGCAGTCCTGTCCTAAAGTTAAGACAGGTGGTGTAGAAGAATTTAGCACTGCTCTATGCAAGCCATTGTATTGCTCCTGGAATTTCACATGTTTAAAAAATGAGGTTTCTGAAATAAATACAATGTAGAACAGAATCATCTCGAGTGGAAATAAGATTGTTTTTATCTCCTCATGTTGGCTCTGAACTTCGTTTCATGATGGAGGTGGTGTCAGGTATGGAAGCGGTACTGAGATGTGTCTTGACACAAAAAGTAATAATGCAGTTAAGGGAAACATTAGGAGGAATGAATTACAATGATCTTTAAATGCTTTTTACTTGGAGAACTTGAGAACATTCAGCATATTATTAAAAAATAAAGAAATTGGTTTATATTTTGTATGTACCTATTCCCTCTGAATAACTCTATCGTTGATCTTGCAGCAACACATCCCTCTCCTTCTGGCCATGTGCAGGCTGCACCCTGTCATGGTTTGCTATTCCTGAAGTTTAATGGGATATCCATGAGAATCTTGCAACTTGAAATAATAATATTTATCTTCTTAAAGTCTTGTCAAGTGTTTTAGGGAGGTCAGATTTGCCATCAGTTAGCTGAGCAGCTTTTTACCAGCTTACAGTCATGTAGCCTCTGTGCACATGTTTGCTGTTTCCCTGCTGGGCTAGAGGAAAAGCAAGGCCAAGGAGGTGAGGGAGGAGGGAGAATGGGAGACCCCTAAAATAGAAATGAACCTCCAATTGCCTCAGATCCAGTATCAGGCGCTTCCTGACTTCATGGGGCCAAGCATCTTTTTATTGTTGGTAAGAAGGAAGATCTCTCTTTTCTCCCTGTACACTCAGAATCAGTTGGCTCTATGAAATCTAGAGTTGTCTTTAATCTGTATTTTAAATACCTGCACTAAAGTTTGGCTCTGAAACGATTTCCAAGCTTTGTTTCTGTTCGGTCCCTCCTTTGGTCTTGCCTTAACAAGGTTCAGCTTTAACATCCTTGTTCCCTTACAGTGGACAGGCAGATGCCAGTGACCTGCAGCCTTCCTTTTCCTAAACTGTCGTGGTGCTTTGGGTAACATCTGATTTTCTGTTCTCTTCCAGCCTTCCAGTAGCAGATGCTTATTTTAAAAACAAATATTAATAAATTAGTATGCAATGCTCAGAGCGGCAATTTGAGAACACAGTCAATGTGATTTTCCTGTTCTGTAACACTTGTTTCCCTTGTATGCAAACTCTGGTGGAGCAACTGTGACAGTCTTCTCAGTAGAAGTTTGAATATTAATTTTGTATTGGCTATAGGAGCTGGTACCAATGTAGACTTTAATGAGGCTGGCACTCAAAAGCATTCATGTGTAACTGGTGCTGTCTTGAGGAAAGATGAAAACACTCTCAAGTCACCAAGGGGCAGCTGGAGTCGAGGAGCAGCTTGCCAGCTTTTATTGTTTCCTCAACTGTCTCTGCTAGTTGGTTTTTCTCAGCTCAGTTGATGTTCTACATAAATGTGCAGGATTTCTTTCATTCTCTATTCAAGATTTTCCTATTAATTTACTACTCTGTCTTTTTTTTAAAAGGCCAAGACTAAACACTTTCAGAATCAAGTGTCAGGCAGCCCCTGAGATCAGAGAATTTGGATAACAAATGCTATAGGGTATGGAGGATAATTGTTATGTAGCTTCTGCTTGCTGGCAGAAAACAACATCTTCTTTAATGTAAGAAAAGTCAGTGAAGATGTTTGGATACCCTACCACATCCCATGCAGGGAATGAATTATTTGAGATGACGATTATTGTGGTTTTGTGCAATTTCTCTGTTGCACAATTTCTGTCTGGTGTTCAGTTAACTTAGAAGATAAATTGATGCTTAGCAGTGAGTTGCATTCATATTCTTTAACAGTAAGTTTAGTCCTTTGGTGTGAGTTTTCCCAAGAGGTTTTTATTTATCTTGAAGGTATATAACTATTAATATCCACAAGTGTTCTTAAAAAAGGAAACACCAAACACCCCCCCATACCTATAATTAAATGGCCTCCCCACAGTGCCCAAAAGTAAGTGGTAAAACCCAGCCCTTCAGTACTATTCCTTAAAGGATCTTTGGCAAAATTTGGCCAAGAGGCTTTCAGTGCTGAAGCTATAACTTTAAGTGCATTAGTAGGCTTTTTTTTTTCTTTTTTTTTAAAAGAGGATTAATTGGACAGATTTTCAATCTAGCCTGTTAAGGAAACTGGGGCAAGTTCTGCTTGCTTTCTGCCATCAGTAATTCCTTGTGTTTACTGGAGCTGCTTATCTGGAGAGAAACACTAACAGAATTTGGTGTGTTATGGATAAGCACTAAAAAGTGAAATAACTGAGTCATAACAAAATGTGTGTGCTCTGTGGACAAATGCAATGAAAACTGTTGGGGGCACATTTGAGTGGGGAAAGGACAGTATTTGCATGGTGTTTTCAGTGCATTTCCCACGTGGCATTTGGGGGAGCTGATTCTTGCTCTGCTGAAGCTGTAGCAATGCTCTGGCAGTGCTTGGGAGAAAACTGTAGACTTGAATTCTTCAGCAATCTGTGAAAGGATTCTCAGTTTGAGAAACATAGGTTGAAGGGTTTTCTGCACGTTTTGCAGTGTGTATTGATTTCCTGTTCTGCACCTGAAATATGAAATGTGAGGTAATTTCCTAGTTACATGGAGTATTGGACTAATTCCAGAGGGGGACAGATGACTGCCAGTGGAGCAGAGCTGGTGTGTCCTGTAACATGTGTCTTGTTCTGTACAGAGACAGGCAGGTAAGTAAGTGATCTGGTGGAGTGACTTAGGAGAAGAGGAGTCGAGGGAGTGGATTACAGCCAGCAGCTCTGCTTCTAGCTTGTGCCACTAGGGGAAAATTGCTTCAACTTGGAGTGAAATACTGTTTTCATTAATTCAGACATAAACTACTTCTGGTTTCAGTGGAATGTGTTTTCCTCCTCTGCAGTTTCTTGTGTTTTCTTTTAGATATAAGACACAGGCGGGAAAAAAATGATATAATATTGAACATCATCAATGTTATTACAATGCTGCCAGCAGAGAAGCAAGCAAATAAAACCTATTGTGGCTGCATGTATTAAAGGTTTTCCTTACACTGATGCTTTCCTTGGTTATTGAACAATTTTGCATTTTCTCATTTCCATATCTTAAAATCTGTTGTTTTAATGACATTTTATTGACTATCTTTTAAAACATATGGTTTCTGCCAAATTTGCCTGTGGTGTTTGCACATCCAACATTATTGTACTTGTGTGACTCTCTTGTCCACTGGAAAAAAACCCCACCCAACAACTGAAACAATCATAGGAAATACATGTAGAAAATTACTTAATGCTGTAAATACATAATTAATCTTGCCAACCATCAGAAAAAATCCATTTCAATACATTATAATCTATACAATTATTTCCGGATTATGACATAACAGACAATTGTCTTGGGTTCCACAAATTAAAGCACACCCAATAAATTGGCTATTGAAGATGATTGAATAATTGCTGGTGCTTAAGGGTGGACCTTTCCTCTGGGTTAATCTTAGAGCAGCTTATATGAATTTATAAATAAAGCTCTTCTTTCCCTGCTGGCCTCCCAGCCTGCAGTGCAGTCTGTGCAAACCCAACTGGTCTTTCTTCTGCTGTTACATGTCTGTTTCTAGGCTCTGGCTGGAGTTTACAGCATGCAAAAATGCTTTTAATTTTTCACAGAGTTGGAAGAACAGGTAGAGAGGAGAAGTTTCAGGTACCAGTCTCCAAGTTTTTAGAATGAAAAGAAAGATAATTATTACCAAAGAATGAAACCACTGTCTAATTTTCCATAATCTGATAACTTTCAGTCACTGCTAACTATGGCCTGATTTGAACAAGCCACATAATAGTGAGCAATTATGTATAGGATTATTCAGTATATGCTAAACATTAGTTGTCATATTTGGAATGAAACAACAGTATCATTGCTCACACACCAGAGAAGAATGCCAGCAGTTTGTATTTCAGCATGAGAATACGCTGGGAATTGGTCCATTGCTAATGAAAGAAGTGGGCAGAATTCTAGTTTTACTAAAAGGCTCCTAAGGATCTTCTCTCACTTGTTGGTTTTTTTGAACTTCAAAGAAAAACTTCTTTGCTAAGAATATTTGTTTGAACTTAGTCTTCATTTTTGACGTAAAGTTAAAATCAACACTGCCAGCACAGTTCTAACAAAAGGTAGAATGCAGTGTCACTATATATTTCATTATAAGTGATTCATTGTATTATAGGTGAAATTTGTGTTTACTTAAGAGACTGAGTATGTGACAAGGAGGAAAAATAGTGGCTAAGAAACTTCTTAGAAGGCAGAGAACAAGGTCTCATCCCCAGCCTCTTTTTTCCAGCTTTCTATGGTTCATTAAGGCAGCTGCTTTCCTATAATCATGGCTATACAGAAAAACAGAAGCAGCTTCAAATGTTTCAGGGCAAAAGCAAAGCTGTGAATTCTGTAGATTATTGACACCCTTAGTCAGCAACCCACCACTTCCTCACTTTGCTGGTTGTAGATAGTTGAATAAAGAATAAATTATTATTTAATATGCAGCCGTGGTCGTTGCGCACGCTGTGGTCTCTGTTCATGAGCTCACTGGGGCTGGCTGCTGCAAACTTGTGCTCTGCCACTTGTGGCACCACCTGAGTCTCAGTTTAGAACTGAGGTTTCTGTAAAGGGCTTTCAGGCAAACAAGTATTTTCTTTCCAAGTGCTTCTTGGGAGTAGTAGTATCTCCTGAGAAGGACTGTGCTGAAAACCTTCTGTGTGGTGGTTGTAACTCTCATCTTGGGAAAGGGTTTAAAGTATTCCTCCATTCCTAGTGGTGGTTAAATGGTTTTTGCCTTCAGCTGTGTCTGCTGGAGAGAAAATATGTGTAAGTATGTCTCACTATGCCCTGTGACAAATGGAAGGTATAAAAGTACACATTGTTCAGGTGAGGTTTGCTATATGTTAGTTGTAGGGAAATGAGAACAAAATTTATGAATGAAATTAGTGGCCTTATATTTTTTTCTAACTTAAAGAGTAATCTCTTTGAATTGATAACGTGCTACTTCACAGTGAAGAGCTCAGTATTTTTGAATCCAAGTCCTAAGTTTTGGAGGTGTGTTTTATGTAAGTATTCTTCATTTCAAACTATGACTATGATAGAGCCATTTATTGGACGTAGTGTGCAGCAATCCTGTGCAATGCTGGAGTTCTTTGATGTGCAAGCTTTAAGAATAAGAGATTAACCTCTCTCCCTAGTAGATGAAGAGATTTATTTTTCATCTTTTTATGAAACCTCATCCAGAAGTCATCAAAGTCTATGGAAACCATCTGATTTACTTCAATGGGAATTGAATGAGGAACATGATTTTTGGGGTCCGGTGTTTAAAAAAAAAAAAAAACAAAACAACAAAAACTTTTCAGTAAAGTCATAATTGCATCCAGATGAGTTTCCCGAAGTGCTTATGAAGCAGCTGATGGAAACGCCTTGACATGACTAAATTCAGCATCCCACTTGTTTCTGTGTGTGGGAAAATCCAACACAATCTGGAAGTAATTAGTCTGGAACCAGCACCACTCCCTGAGCAGTCCTTTTAAAATGAGTTGCAAATAAAAAGGCTAGAAAATCCCTAATAATAAGTATATTATCCGCTGTGTGTTGTGGAAGGTGTTTTTCCAGTAACATGACTTACATTTTTTTAATGTGTTCTTGACCTGTGTCATGCTGTATGTGCAGCACACTGTGCTAATAGTTCCTATAGTTTGATTTTTTCTGTTCTTCTGTACATTACAGAGTCTTCTGGGCCAAAACCTCTTTTTTTCTTAGCAGCTGGGACACTAGATTGGAATTTCTAAGCAGTACTAGTTTGGTGATGTAGGCACAGGAGCCTTTGCCGTGGACAATTTTCTGTGCTCTGGCTGGGTCCTCTTGTGTATTGGTGCTGAGGAACTAAGAAATTTGAATAAAACACTTGAGAATAAAACCAAAAAGAAACCCAGTTAAACAGGGAAATGGAGATAAGTGCACACATAATGTTCATTCAGCAGGGAGTTTATTCCTTGTGGTGCTGCTCCGTCTGTCGTGATTCATTCCCAAGTGCAGCCATCTCAGGGCAGAGCATCATCTTACCTCTGATGGCATTCAGTAGCAGCTGTTTAAGGAAGACAATAAAAAAAGACAAAAAGCTAGTAACAGCCCACCAGAATTATGTTCCCATCTTCAAAAATGGGCTGTAAATGTATCTCCCCAATTTAAGTGGAATTACTTGTGCTGTTTCAAGTAAGGGAAATACGACAGTGTGGCCCTGTATCTTTTCTTCCATGAGGTCAGTGCAGAACTGCTGAGCTATTACTGCTTGACCAGAGACCCTGAAAAAGTAGGATGGAGCAAAATAGAGAAGAAACAAAAAAATTTAAAGATCTGATTTTTTTGAGAGGCAGGATGTACAAGGATGGAAGCATTCTTTGGTATGCTTTTTAAAACAGCAGTAGTACATAGGAGGTGTGTTTCTTAATGCGAAACAGGAAGAGGGAACAAAAGAGGAATTTCAGAAAAATGTACTGATTGAAAACCAGCACGACATAATATACTCTCTAGCTTCTGAAACAGAGGAACAAAATTAACTTTTTCAATTCTGTTATGACTAGCTGAGCTGTAATGTAATATAGTAAATCTCTCAGTATTATGTAATAAAATTAGTCGAAAGATGACAAAAGCATAAACTATGTATTAATGAAAAAGCCTTGCAGGACTTGTATTTAAATTGGATTGTGCCTGTTTGATTTATGCTGCTGTGTAAGTACACTTGGCTCAAGTGTTTGTGGAAGCATGGACAGTAGCCTCTTATTCTGTGTTTGCTGTTCCTTTTCATTGTTTGCTTTTTTTTAACATGTGGAAATACATTACTAAATATTACAACAGCATTGTCATTTATAGGGTAGTGGGAATAGATAAGTCTGTTGTGCAGTCTGAGAATATAATTAGGAAGAAGCAAAAAGCCTTATTTTACTGCAGCATGGTGAATGGTAGAATTGCTAGATTGTCTTGAGCTCACTTGGCTCAGCTTAGATGAACATGAACCCCATCAGCAGCAAACTTCTCACTCAAGCAGTATCAGTGCATTTTAAGAGGAAGCGCTCCCTTGGTTTCGTTTAAATTGCAGACCAGCTCTGCATGTGTTGATATTTCAGAAAGAAAAATAATACTCAAATACTCTTTTTTTCCCAGCATAATTTCTGATGGTACCTTTAATGATGCTGTGGGTTTAATGATGGTGGTGACTCTTTGTTCATGCATAAGTCTGCAAGCTGTGCAGACCCTGCTAGCAGCGTTTAAAACAGCCCCCCGAATCAGTTATAGAGGTGAATATCTAATTTATAGCTGTGAAAAATGAGAGGAAACAGAGGTGGCTCTTCAAGTTCCTAATCAATTCCTTTCCTTCTGTCTCAGCCTTATTTCTGCTCCCTGCTTCTCTCTGATAGAAACACCCCTTGATGCTTCATCACTATATTGTTTTCAGCTGCAGCATGCAAACACTGTCAGTGTTTTCCTATCCCAAGACACTAGAGCTTAGCTCTTCTTTCTTTCCATTCAGCTTGACAGATGTATTTGAAACTCTGTCCTGAACAAAAAAATGCACAGATATGAGAAGCTGCTCTCTAACACAAGTTGTAAAGAAAGTAGCATAATGCTGTGGGAAGGATTAAAGAAATACATTAAAATTGAGCTTTTCTTTGTAAAAATGAAGTCAGCTTAAATGAGGCAAAGCAAAGGACTGAATATAAGCAAACATGATGCTAAGTGCTCTGGCATGAAATAGCACGGACTGGGGGCTCAGATGTGTTCCTGCTTTCCAAATCCTGTTTGCTTCCAGCACGATTTCTGGATTGACCAGGCCAGGAGGCTCCCGTGCTGCAGCAGCAGAGTGATTAGGACTGTGCCCTTTTCCCTGGTGCTGTGGGATGTCTGTCATCACAGTGTCTGCTGTGGAAGGCACGTCTAGCCTGTCTCTAGGGCTGCATCTTCCATGGAGCAAATCTGTGCCTGGCTGTTGGGTGCTCCCAGGCCTGCAGGAGGTGGGGATCCCATGTCCCAGCCGGTTGGCATGCCCGGTGTGCTGGACAGCACGCCCTGGCACAGCCTGTCCTCGTGTCACCTGCCACCTGCACGGTGCTACCTGAGTGGGAGCAGTGGGAGGCAGTGTCTGTCTCACAGAGGCTTTCTGGAGTGCTGCAGGGATGAGGTAGCCCTGCAGGATTTAATGGGATCCACGTGACTGCCGTTGCTGATACCAATACACTGATTTACGTGCTGATGGATCTGACAGGCGCCCAGTCTCCTTTGAGCCCTCCACCCTGGCCTGCGTTACGGAGCTGCAGTGAGGTAACGCTCCGCCTGTTGTGGTTTCAGTCCACCCACACGCACCATATGCATAATTTTTCCATAAAGGATGACTGTCAGGATATATGTGGTCTCAGTTTAAGACAGTTGCACGTACTCTTATTTTTCACATACAGCTGTTTAGCTATATAATTGATCTAACTAGAACTCGTTGTTGAACACCCAAGCAAAGCTAATTGTTGCATTGACGGAATGTGTTGCGTGATGCTTGTTTAATAAGATTCCTGATACCTGCTCTCTTACTTTCCTGTTTCTCAGTTCCACTGGATGTCTTGTGTTTGTTAACATAAATGCTTTTACAGGAAGTTTTGATAAGTATGAGGATATTGTTTGCATTCCAAGTTAAAGGTAGAGGTCAGCTTTTCAGAAGTGCTCATTGTTGGGTGACTCTCATCTCATTTAAGTTGGTGGTAAATCCTTCATTAGTATCAAAACTAGTACAGTTACGGGAGCACACAAGCAGTTTTGGAAATGATGTTCTAAGAAGGTGTCTGTTTGCAGGACTGACAGGATAACAAGCTCATTGCTTCTGTTGCAATGCTAGAATTTGGCTATTTGCATAATACAGAGCAGTAACATTTCAATTTACAATTTACAATTCACAAATAAGCATTTCAGATAGTGGTTTCAGACACGACTGAAGTTTTGAATGCTTCTCAAATAAATTGAAGGTTTTGAGCACATTTTGTTTATATTGGGAAGCTGAAATTATACTTGGATGCCCAAGCCTGAAAACAGAATATAATTTGGCTTTTGTGTGTAAATGCTTCCTGAACAAGGGGTAATACTGATACAATTTGGTGTTTAGTTGTGCATGTAATAGATACTAACTTGGTCATTCTGTACTTGCATTGTAAACTTGCTGGTTTTGTTAATTGGTTGGCTATAAAGAGAAAAGTCTGCAGTTCAGAGGGACTCAGGATAAACTTTTTCAGTTTTTTAATCAATATTTAAGGGTAGTGCTAGTACCAAAAGAAGGCCTCCTGTTTAGTTGTGCACTTGTCACAACTGAACAATATTGCTGGAGTTTTTCTGCTGGTTGCTGTGCTGGTCTTTTGGTTTAAAGTATGATAAAGCTCAGGGTGGGGCCTGGGAAGCGTTTGGTGGTGGTGCTCCTGGGCTGCAAGAACATGTCTCCCAGCCACAGGATTGTGGTGTTCCCTGATGCCAGGGGAGCTGTGTGAAGATGAATGTAGGAGTAGTGGCAGATGTGCTGACTGAAGAGCTGCATCAGGAGATGCAGAGCTGAGAGAGAGATAGATGGTAAAGTCACGTATGATGTCTGTGATAAACACGATAAAAACTTGCTGAGGAGCAGCTTGGATTGCAAAGAACTTTCTGCCTCTTTCATGTCTCATGATAATTAAATGCTCCATTTTTACTCAACTTCTTTCAAAGGGGATTCTAATTAAGCAATAACTAATGAAATGTGAGATTAAGCATCAGCAGATTTCTGGTGGTCAGAGATGTGCCCAGGGCAAAGTTTAAAATAGTTTTGTAAAATTTGTGTTTGAAACAAAGCAAAAATATTTATTACTGAAGCAGAAGACAGATTCTGTGAGTGTAAATGCAGATTGAATTAATTTTCTTAGTGTTATGCTGAACTGAAAGAACATGAAATTCAATATGTATTCCTTTTAATGTGGTTGCGATATCATCACCGCAAATTTAAAAAAAATGCATCTGTAACCAGATAAGAAGATGCTATCAGGCATTTCTAATTTTAATTAAGGTTCAACCTATTGGAGGAATATATATTTAAAGAATTAATTAAAATGCTGTTCTCTGTATAAGAGATATCAGTATAGGAAATTAGCTAATTGCAGTATCAAAGGGGATCTGTGCTTTGCAAGCTGTTTTGTGATGCTAAGAAAGCATCTTCATGTGGATGAGAGGGACATCTTGGAAGAACCAGGAGATGATGACAATGACCTTCTTTCTGGGTTAGTTTGAGTAAAACTGGTCACTGGGCTTGCTGCATCTGTGCATATCAAACAGTGTTATTTCAGTTTTTGTTTTTCTTTGGGGTGGGTGGCTGGCACCAATGCTCAAAATACTTGAGATAATTGGACATAATTTGATTGCATCATGGTAATCCTATCTCCTGCAAGAAGGGCTTTTGATGTGGTTAAGATACCTTTAAAGACTGGATTCTTTCAATTCTGTCATTCTTGATAACCTTTTTATCACTGCAAATTTGTGTGAAGATACTGCTGGAGCTCCTCAAAGATCAAATTGTGCTTTATTTAATATTTTCATTAGCAGCCTTTACAGAAGAATTAAAAGCTTGCTAAATAAATCTGCCAACTCCAAAGCTGAGAGACACTGGCTAGGCGGGGGAGGACTGGATTATTAAGTGAGAAGAACTGCCTTCCTCTGCCATTAATTGGTTTTAGGAGAATGTCATGTGCTTAAGGATGGATGACATGAATTCCTTCTATAAGCTCAACATCACCATTTGGGAGCAGTAAAGAATGAAGGTGTCCTATCTGTACTTAGGAAGGTGAGTTTAAACTGCCACAGGTCAAGGAAGGCTAATTAGGATAATGGTGGAAGCATCAGCCAGTATTTTACCAGCAGCCTGGAAGAGCTTGGCTTCAGCCTAGAAAAACATAAGCTAGAGGAACTAGGATTGTTTTCCATAAGTTTATGGTGGAAAAAAAACCCCAAGCAAACCACAATTATTTGAGCTGAAGGATGGCTGTAGAGGTCTGCGTGGGGTGTGGATTCAGACTCCACTTCATCTGGCAGGCAGGTGATTCCTCACCCTTTTTGGTGTTTCCATGGGCACGGTGCCTTGAGCATTTGCTGGTTTTGGCAAACCCCAAGGTCAAGTGTTGGAAGTGTCTCCCCCCAGAGCACATTTATTGGCAGCTTTAAATGATTTCTTTGAAAAGAAAAAACAAAGCTTCTAGGAAGAAGCACTTAAAAAGGGAACTTAATGCATAGGCAGCCTTGTCTTCTTGAAGAATTCTGTGCTGCTCTTGGTGGGTGTGTGGATGCGCCAGACGTCTTCCAACACCTCTGAGTAGGTGCCAGTCTGTCAGATTAGCTCAACTAAAATAAACCTTTCTCCCACTCCCTGCCTGCTATCAGCCCTTTGAGAGAGAATTGCCTTTTAAAATGCACTGGGGTGTTCGCTGGGCTTTTATTCTGTGGTTTTAAGCTAGTTTTGAAATGAGCAGAGAGAAGGTGAAAAATGTTGGACGCTTTTAACACTGTAATTTAATGATCTCATCCTTTGAGCCTATTTGTGGAGAGGTGGCTTATCTTGAGCTGTTCTCTCCTTCTCTCCTTTCCTTGCCTGTTTTCCACGAGAATGTTTCCTATTGTGTTAAGCCAATAACCCTTTTTAATAGGTCAGCATGGAGTATTAATGAGCTTTTACACTGTGGTTATAAATGTCATACGTGTTTCTAAGAGTAGGAGTGGGAAATAGAAAATATTGCCTGGATTTGTTCTCTTATTTTCAACAGTGTGAAACAGTGGATCTTCTGATTTAAAAAAAAAAACAACAACTTTGATCAATCAGAGCCTTTTAGCTTTTGTTATTTAAAATGCAATCCTAAGGACCAAGCATTGTAGCACTTGCCTTCATAACCACCTGTTTTAGGAAAGTTTAAAAAAATACAAATTTGCTGTGAAATAAATGTGTCTGTAAGGAGAGAATTTTGCAGGACAACCTGCAAATAAAAGTTGAGAGTTTTTGATTTGCCTTGTGAACCCACAGTATGTTTGCTTGGCTGCGAGGAACCTCTGCTTGCAGCACAGCAGAGTTTTGTCACCTCCTCAAAAAGCAGCAGAATTAGTGCTGACAGAGGTATAAATGTGGCAGGCTTGGCTTGTACCAGGAGTGGCTGGTGTGATTGACTTGGTGTAACGTGTCCAAGTCTCCATATGGGTGGCAGGTCTAAGAAAACATATTGTACAGCCCAGAAAACAGCATAGTGGGAAAGGGACACCGTGGTTCATGGAAGGGAGGTGGTGGCAGCTCTCCAAGGCTCCCACTCCTGCCTCTTTGCCAGTCTGAATTGCAGAGCTCCCCAGTAATGTCATCCTTCAGAGTTTCTACAGTTTCATTTCCTCCAGCACTCTGTTGCTGCTGGCAAGGCGAGGTAGCCCTGGTGCTGTCACTTCCATTTCGTTTTCAGCCACCTAAGTTAACAAAGGGCTGAACATCTGCAGTTCTGCTTTATCAAATAGTCCTATAATGCTGCAGACAAAGAGAAAGCTGAAGGCATTTGAAAGTAGCTTAATAAATTAGTATTAGTATTGTAATTTGCTCACTCTTTACTTTTGGCTGCTTAGCAGAAATTGCTTGGAAGGCTTATTAATTTTATCATAAGAATGATGCTGCTGTATACAGAAAAATATCTGGCCATATGCTTGTATCTTTATTTTAAAGGACAAAGATTAATGAAATGTAATTTAAAAGGAAAAATTATTTATGGTTATACATTATGCTTTCAAATAAAATGGAGACTAGATTTAGAGCACTAATGTTCCCATTTGCACTATGGCTATGTATATAATAAGTGGTTTTGAGAGATCAGGTGTCATGTAAAGAGTGTTCTTGAATGGCAGAGTAAATATCACAAATTCTGCAGTGTTAGACAGACAACCTGATGTGGACTTGCATGGATTTCAGTATTGTGTAGCTGACTTCATATCTGGTTTGTACATTTTGGATTCCTCTGGCATCTTGTGCTGATTCCTTCTACTGCTGCTACAGCTGAGCCAAAAATTACTGGTCCTTTTCAAGCTGATTAGAAGAACATTTAAAAATCATTAGTAAAGGAGAATGTTACAAAAAAGGCCTTTCAAAGCACATTTTTTAAAAAGACTGTTCTGTACACAGAATATTTTCAGTTTATTAAAATAAAGTTGGAATGTGTAAGTTGATCACTATGGTTGGAGGAGTGGGCAGAAATGGTGTTTGTTTTTCTTTTTCTACTAGTTTTCTTCTAATATGAAATACCTGCAATTAACGCTGTTGCCTTTCCCTATATAGGAAATATTGGTTTTTTTTCTGGGCAGGTACAATGATTACTCCTGCAAAACTGTTGATTTAGCAACAAATACCCCCAGCACTTTGCAGTGTTGAAGGAGCCTGCATCATCAGCATATAATTGTATACCTCAGGTATTAAGTAGTGAGTGTTTTTTTACCATTGAAGTAATAGTCAAATCTGGGTCAGCTCCCAGAAAATAAGAGTTTAAAGGTCTTGGACAACTTCCTAGTGCCCACGTATGAATTGGCCACTTCCCTGTTGTGCTTCAGTGGTTCAGGGAAACATTGGCAGTTTTTCATGTGCTCTCTGAGTCCTGGGCTGAGGTTGCTCATCCGTGGGCTCACAGTGCTGCTGCTCTCCTTTGAAAGAGAAAGATGCTTCAGGCTTCCATGTGGCATCTTGGGATTGATAACAGAGCTGCTTTTAGATGCCTGTCCTGCACCTGAACAGGTGACCCCCATAAATTAATTCTGTTTACTCATATCAGATTGTTGGGATGCATAATATCCTAAAATAACCCTGGTGCTCCTGCTAATTTTTATCTTAATGGACCCAAAAGAAAAAAAAAATCATCTTGCAGAAGACAGGTCTTCTATCTTGGAAGTGTTTGAAAATGGCTGTGGGAGCTCAGGACCACTCTTTGCCTCCCTGTTCTCACTGCTATTGAGCCTGTACAGCATCCTTTTAATACAGCACTAACCTGCTCAGCCAGATGGT
This sequence comes from Buphagus erythrorhynchus, assembly GCA_013400855.1. Taxonomy (NCBI): domain Eukaryota; kingdom Metazoa; phylum Chordata; class Aves; order Passeriformes; family Sturnidae; genus Buphagus; species Buphagus erythrorhynchus. The sequence continues at coordinate 140,199 of VZTT01030934.1, read as the reverse complement.
AAATGTCATAGAGATATCTTCATGTTTTGTTTGGGGTTTTTTTCTGTGTTAGGTGAAGTAAACTTCAGTAAATCTCTCATCTGATCATGGAGAATAAATTTGATGTTGCTTTTGGGCATACTTATTCCATATCCTCTGTCTTACTTGTTTTCAGGACATAAGTGACACTAATTTGCACTTGTACAGTTCCTCTGTCTTGATTACTGAGCAGGCTGGATGATGTGGAGATTAGCGATGACATTTTGAAAAACCAATTGCCAGTGTCTTTAAAATTCTCTGTTTTTCCTTAGTTGTATGTTCAAGCCCTGAGGGGGGATGGCAGAGGCAGCTTCCTACAAATGTGAAAGCACGAGAAAACATGATCCCTGGCTTGTTTGACAGATGAAAGTTTATCCCAATGTTTGTTTTTTGCAAAGGAAGCAGAATTGACTGTCTGCTGACCAGACCTAGCACAGGTAGCAGCACCTGCTGGAGCTCCTTCCCAGCAGAGGAAAAATTGTTTTTTCCCAACATTAGTGGCATTTTAGCTGATTGTGAGACATGGGAACAGATGCCTTTGCAGTGACACCTAGCATGGTTTATTTCCCTATCCTCAGTAATTTTTTTTCATTCCCAGGAAGGCTCAGGCATGTCCTAGATGGGTTCCTCAGCTGATGGTGATGCACCCAAGCATACCCTGACATGAGCTGCTCCTGTTGTAAGACATTTTCCTATTTAGTGTCCTTAAGCACCAGTTTATAGCAGCACTGTAGAGATTTCCATGAACGACCACGGGAGACTTCACTCATCACTCACATATTGACTTGCAAACCTCAGAAAGAGGTCAGTGTTGTGGGGATTTGACCTAACAACTTCCTAGAACTGCTGAGCAAAACAGAGCAAGAAACATTTTGGAGAGCTGGATTTATTTTCTTTTCCTGAAAGTATTGCCACAGAAATCTTTGCATCGGTCAATTGCTGCAAAAATTTTGCATAATCCAAACCCGGCTTTTGTTAATACTTCACTAGTATCCTTTCAACCCGCTGAATGAGTTTTAATTGATTTGGTGGGATTATACTGAAGGATAAATTTAGGCTTTATGAGCACAAAGGAGAGCAGTAGTAATTTTAAATTTTATCTAAATAAACCAGCAGTATCTACTGAAGTGAGTGCTTTCAGTAGTGTTAGGTATTCTGTGGAGAAAAAACAAAATACCTGTCAGAAATAGGCTGATCACGGCAGCCTGCCCGGAGCTCAACTCATTGAAATAAAACCTCCTGGACTGGAATGGGTGCCTTTCCTGCTCCTGCAGGCTGTTTTTGCAGTGTGTAAACCCACAGGCAGCAGCCCTCAGGCCATGCAGGGGGCACCACCGGGCTGGGGGGCTCCTGTCCTTCGCAGGAGGTGTCAGCCAGGCCATGGCAACGGGGGCTGGAGCCTGGAGGAGCTCAAAGAGTGGGATTAGAAGAGTTTACATCCTTTGACTGTGTACCGGATCACTGGATTGAAATCACTTTGATAGGTGCTTTTTGAGGATTTTGCAGGGTTGGTTGTTTTTTGATTTGTTTGGGGGTTTATTTGAAGTCCCTGAGACTGGGTTGCTTTGCTCCCTAGTTTTGAAGCAACACCAGCATTGAGTTTAAAATGGATATTAAGACAATCCAATTTATACTGACTGTACCAGCGGGGTGCTCCTTCATGGGACACAGGATATCACCTTCAAATCCATATCAAAGAGAGACACTCTCTTCCCCTCCCTTCCCAAAGTGGTGTGGTTGCTTTGGGAACAAGATGTGTTTCTTGCATGAGCAGCTCCATAGGTCCTTTTGTCAAAATAGTTGGGTTTGTGAAAGTTTTTTTCCTTTCAGAAAACAAGGAAAATCTCCCTGCAGCATACAATAGCACCCTTCTTACTCTAATTAGCATCCTAGTATAATGTCTCTGTTCTTTCCCTCTCCCATCTATAAGACCCTAAAAAATTTTTGACAAACCACTTTTTGCACTTTCAGTATTTCATGACTAAAATGATGTAAGTGTTAAAGAAGTCAGTTGATAACTGATAGGGAAAATGGGAAGGGAAAATGGATGGGAACTGTACTGCACAAATGGCCATTTACTTCTGTGCAGAACATGTATTGAAAAACACTGAGGAGGTCCTCAATAAACATGTGCTCATCATAGCATTGGGTATGAAGTCATATAAACAAAACCTTTAAAAAAACTTTTTATTTCACAGGTAAAGCTGGGCATTACATAAAATCTTCCATACTTGAAAGATAAGCTATTTGTTTGTTTGATTTTGATCTTGATTTTTTAAAGAATAGTGTAGGATAGTAATAGATTTCAGAGTTTAGGGCAAAATGTTTTGGACAAACCACAGAAATTTAGGACACTTTTTTTTTTTTAAACAAAACCAGCCCCTATTAGTTTTGTTCAGGTGTATTTGGCTCCTTTTAATGCCTTTGTCTGTACCCATCGAATGCTCTGATCAGTGCAGCTCTGTCCCTCGGCCAGCAGATAATGAAAGACCTGAGCATTTCCTGAGACAGATAAGTTATAACCAAGTAGTTGTTCTTTTTTCCAGCACAATTCAATTCTCAGTAGTAGAAATGTGATTTTGTGGTATTGCACCTCTCCTCCTAAATTATCTTTAATTGATTTTGTTTATCTGGACTTCTTAAATTCGTATATGGAACACAGGAAAACCACAGTGGCAAGAGCAACTTCTTAGGAATATATTATTATATTCTTCCCTCTACCTTTAACATCATGTATCTAAGTTCAGGGAATAGGGGAGATTTCAAGGGAAAATATTTTGTCATGTGCCTGCCCTGGATTTAAGTGCAAACTCTTTAAGGAGGGTTCAGCACTATTCCACTATGTATCAACAAGTGTGATTAGCAATGAAGAGGTTTTCACACACATAACAGTCCTGTTTACCAAACAAACTCTCTCAATGAGCTTTATTTAATTAACGAGGAAAAAAGAAAAGGAAGAAAGAGTAGAAAGAAGAGCTTAGAGATGGTGGTTGTCCTGCTGGTGCTCAACCTTTTTGACCCTTAAAGGTACTTAAAAATTTTCCTGTAGTCAAAAGCACCAAGATGTGTAAATGGGAGAGGTGAGGGTCTGTCTGAGACATCCATGGCTGAGCTGGTGAGGTCCTACATGCAGTTCCACCACTGCCTTTTTTTCCTTTATCCAAGGAAATTGCACAAGGTCAGCAATTTAGCTCCCCCAGTGATAATTCTCCTGTCTGCTTACTTCATTTGGCTGTGAAGTGCTGAATTTCAGCAACCAGAAAAACTTCCAAAACCCGGAAATACTGTGGCATTTTTCTTAATTTTTATTCTAGCATGCTGTATGTCATTTCTGTATCAGGGAGAAATGAAAAGGTTTTTAGTGGATGAAGTAGGTTACATGCCATTAAGGAGTTCTTAAGGTAAAATAATTGCTTTAAAGACATTAGGTGAAGGTTCTGTGTTATCAGCTAATGCCCTAAAATTGTATTTACTCCCTGCGTTAGCATTTCCCTGTATATGGCTTTCTTTCTGTTAATGAGCTCATGTTCCTCGTGGGCAGTAATTTATTCCATCAGGCTTTGGAAATAAGTGTCTTAATGTTTCTTGAGAAGATTACTGAAACTAGGTAAACAAACAAAATACCACAGATTCTGTACCTATCCACATTCTTACGTTGTTGCTCAAACTGTGTAGAAAATGAAAATAGTTTAGAGGAGGAGTGCAATGCAAATAACTTGTGTCCATTAAATGTAGCTAAAACAGGGGCAAGCATATTAATACACACAATCAGGAACTGCATAGGGTTTTCACAGGCTTGTATTTGGGCTGTAATTCTGGAATAAGGGTCAAAACATCATTTCTTAAATCCTCTGCTTTCTCAGCATTCCTTGGTAGAAGGGTTTACCTTTTTAAAAACTGTTACTTCTGTACTTTCTCATTGAATCCATGGAAAAACAACACTTAAGGGAGCCAAATTAACTCCACTTTACACACACAGACAGGTAGCTGAACATGATATGTAAGGTAAGGAGGCTTTCTCTTACTGCCTGTTGAAGCTGCTGATGCTTGGTCTGGTAATTTAGGAAATTTTGTTAATATAGCAGGCTCAGAGGTGACAAAGTCTTGAATTTGCCATGGCCTCCTCTGTGCAACCTAGCCTGAAAGAGAAGCCATGCCTGCATTATGTAAATGCAACTACTTGTGTGCATCTGAAAATCTAAGAGTCCCTAGTTTTGATTATACAGTAGTGAAAACAAATTTCATTACCTTTCTTCAATCCTTGCAATAAAAGCAAGCTTTAAAGTTAAAACTCTGGAAAGCATTATTGTGAGGTGAGATGGGAAAGCAGAGTTTGTGGGGACATCTTTTATCACACCAGCACCTGCTGTGTCTGAGGGCATTCATTTAAAATTATCAACCAGTTGAATTTGTATCCCATTAAAAATGGAAAGATTTGCAGTAAAATTATTTATTGTTCTTAATTACCAAAAAAAAAAAAAGAAAAACAAAACCAAGAAAAAATATTAAACAAAACCAATCCCCACATCCACCAAAAACATCTGTTTTCATGTGGAAAGCCAGTTCCCTAGTAGGCATTTATCAGGGACTAAGGCCACTGGAGGAAAGCGGTATTACATAAATCGGATGTGCAGTTCTGAGCTAAATAAATTTTTAAATATTTTGCATAAATTAGGGGCATTAAATTATGCATAATGTGCATAATTTCATCCTTTTGTAAATGATGTTCCCACAGTTAGTGATTAAAGAACATGGTGCAGCCCCTTGAGTTTGAACAATTAGACCTTTCAGAGCTCTGTCTATAGATAGATATTCCTTAAGCTCAGCCAGGGGATGGGAGTGTGTACTAGCACTTGGCTATGATCTGCTCCCTGTTTTTGATGACTTAAGAGGGCTGTTCAGGACAGAGTATCAGCCTATACGAACACTATCAACCAGCTTGAACAAGTCAGATTATTTAATTAGCCCTATTAAGACCCTTCTATTTTTATAACTTATTTATGAGTGTTCTTGCAAAGCTTAGAAGGTCCAGCTTTAGATATCAAAAGGATGTTTTCAGCTCATGTTGTTAATCTTGAGGGGTTTTATACACCATTACATTTTCATCCTAAGAAAACAAAAAAATGGTCTGACAAGCAGTTAAAGTTGGGAAATTCACATCTGCAGTCCTGACCTGCAGGTTTCAGGCACAGGGCATTTATGATGTTCATGCACGATGGATATTTGCTTGGTTGCCAAAATGTGTATTATATGCCTTTGCCTTAGACCATCAAAAATCCAGAGAATGTTTATTTAACACCCATTTGAAGTACCTTGGTTTCCCCCCCAGGGGAGAAATGTTCCTCAGACATCACTTAAAGACTACTGTGCTGTGAGTATCCTACTTAATGTCCTGTGCTGAGAAAACAAGGTGATGCTTGTTGTGAGAATCTGCTTTGCCACCCTTTTACTGAGATCCACTTTCTGCTTTTATCTAGGTTTTCTAAGAGGAGCAGGAAATGATTTGATGAAATTGCTATTAAATCAAACATTCATGTTTACCAAAAGAAAAAGCTTTTAAAGCATTTGTGTCCAGAATTTAATACCTGTGTCATGGTTGTACCTTCAGAGTGTTTGAAAGGGCTGTAATTTCATCACAAGGGTGGGATTCTTATCCACCACCCCAAAATTAAATTCATTTGCAAAGAAAAAAAAAAAAAAAGTAAAATTCTCATGTCTGAATTCAGTCAATGAGCTTTTTCTCTCTGATGGAACCACTCTGGGCTAGTTTGGAAGATGAAAACTCCTTAGGTATGGAGTAACTTTATGCTTTGAAAAAAAGAAAATCACTGATGGTTAAGTGCTGGCTTGTGGCTAGAAGCTCTGGCTGTTCTGGTATCAGTAAAGTAACAGTTAATTAAACAAAAATCAGTCCCAATGTGATGCTGAAACAATATATGGATTTTGGAGTAAGGTTAAGGTGTTTTGAAAGTAGAGGGTACCTGTGTGAATTATAGTTCTGCCCAAAACTATCTCAAACAAATGTGTTTTGGATAGATCCAGGCAGATGGCATCTGCCAGCTCACTTCTGAAGATCTTATCCAACTTTACCTGCAGGTGAACATGCAAAATTTTATCCTCTTAGCAGGGAAGTCTATATATGTGCTTTAGTGCATTATGTCATCAGCAAATTATTTTAATAGCAAATAAGCCTTTATTACTTTTGCTCTTGCTTTATTGCATTTGCTGCTCTACATTCAATATGTACAGCATTGGCACAAGATAGCTTGCATGCTCACTAGTGCATTAGCAGGAGAGATGGAAACTCTGTTCCAAGACCATAATACTTTGAATTTGGTACTGTTAAAGCCAGAAGAAAAAAACAATCAAAAAACCCCAACAGTTGCTGCACATCAGGCTCTGGTAGAAGGCTTATAAATGAAGCAAGTTTCTCACAGAATCATAGGATATACTGAGTTCAAAGGACCCATCAGTATCATTGAGCCCAGCTCCTGGCCCTAGTTCTGGAAGGTGCCAAAATGAGACAAAATTAATAGTTTCCAAAGTACCAGGGTGTTTTTGGAGACAGCTTTCAGGTTAAAACACAACTGTGGGCAATTCAGAATAGCAATATGAATTTAAAAAGGGACAATGATAAAGAATGTAAAAGATACTTAGCATAGTAATTTAATATGGAGAGTACTGATCAAGTGAACTCTGCACGTTGATTTAGGCAACATTGAAAAAAATTCCACCCCTTGCTCCACAATTAAATATTGAACAGTACACAGAAATAGCATGGAATTTCAAAAACTGAGATAAATTTAATGGGGATTAATGTTACTTTGATAAACGTGTTGAATAAACTGCCTACTGTAGTAATCCGCTTTGCCTGCGTATATACCTGTCTAACAGCAGGGATTTATGGTGGTGCTGGGGAGCACTGCAGGCAGCAACTGCAGCACTAGGATAAGCAGCAGTTGTGAAGAGACAGGCCTGACATGGAGAGGAACAGAAATTTGTATTAACAGCCAAAGGAAAAAACACACAGTTTAGTCTGAAGGCAATCTTTCACATGCCAAATTAATGTTAACTTTACGTGTGTGGAGTAAAAGTTGCTGTAGAACCAGAAGAAGGTCTGGTACACTCCAGTGTGCCATTTTTTTTCATTGACATCACATGTGGTAAGAGGACACCAGCTGTACTGCAAGCCTGGCTTGGTTCTCTGAGGAAGACAGAGCCTTGTCCAGGTTTTCACTCTTGCTGGTGGAAGGTGAAGTAGGAACAAATGGGTTGATTTACTGAAATTACTTTGGATTTGTACCCAACTGCCTCACAAAAATGTCACATGAAAAAGTCATTTTACTTAAGACTGTCATACAATTATCTCTTCAATTGCCAACTTTTTTATACTCTTATGACCTTGAGTGGCATCACTGGAGTTGATATATACCTGTGCTTTACCTTATTATATACCTTATACCTTATTACCGGGCACTTCTGGCTTTGGTGCCACAGAAGGCAAAGGACTCACTGAGTGTTGTTTGACCTTTTTCACAACATAAATTTGGAGCCAACAGGGAGAGAGGTTTTTTTAAATAGCTTGAAAATCAAACAAAACCTGTTTAATTTTATTACTGGAGAACTGCTGGCAAAAAACTAGGCTCTCTTGCCAGTGACCCAGCTATTACATGGGCTCAGATATCAGGGATCCCCCTGTGTGAGTGCAGACAAAGAACAGGTCTGTCCAGTCCCTCTGTGTCGTTTTCCTTTCCCGCTCACTGCTTGGGAAGCTTTTTGCACATCAACATAATGAGGTTCCACATGCTCAGTCATGGCTTTCTTGCCCTTCCCTAGACTGGCACCTGATGGGACAACAGAGCAAAATAGTTTTGTTTGGTGCATTACACTGAGCTGAGCACATCATTTAGTGTTACACTCCCCTTTCCATGGATCCATTCAATGCTCCATGCAGAGGAGATGTGGTTTGTATAAGGTCAGTAAGGAAGCACAGAGCTGCGCCTCCACTGCTCAGGAAACTGCAGGAGACACTTCTGAAAGTGATGTGTCAACAGTTCCATGGTACAGGGAGTTTGGAGAGGAACTCCCTCCCCAGGGCACACCTGGAAAATGAGGATGAAAAAAAATGTGTGTTACTGGAAATTTTGTGTCTGCGCAGTTAGATGGATCCCTGGTAGGAGATTCATTTGCAGGCTGATTGTTGAAACAGTCAGTCTTGGTGTTGGTCACTTGTTCTTCTTTTCATCTCTCATTCTTTACTACTCTTAGGGAAACAGACAGGCCAAGCAACACTAAAATTCTCATGAAAATGAATTGCATTTGGGATACATTCTTTCTTGCCTGAAATATGGTCTGAAATATTAAATATTTATCATTTGCTGTTTCTTTTACAAAAACTCTGTATTTCAGAGGGTTGTAACTCCATCCCTTCCCTCCCCTTCACTGTTCACACTGTTCACTGTTGTGAAAACTTTTTTTCCAAGTAGTTAATAATGAAGAAAACCTGCAAGTGTAATACTGTTAACCTGAACACAGAGAGAGGTGAAGCTCATGACCTGAAAAGTAGTAGCTTCTGACTGGGTTTCTTATCAGTGCACTGCAGAGGTGCAGCATACTTTTGAAGTAGTTTTTCAACTTCATTCATGAATAAGACCAGTATTTTTCATAGTTAAGTTATGTATGAAAAGGTGGGTATTTTATTATTTCCTTTTTTTCTTAGTTTTTAAAAGCTTGATACATGTAGCATTGGATCAAGGCACACACAAGACTGGCCAAAGGGCATACAAAGCACTTTGGTTTTTAGTTGAAGAAACAGAATGATTATTGCAACAAAGAGCGGCTTGGGGTTTAAACATGAAATAGCTCATAGTTCAGCAGGAAGGCAGAAAGAAACATGTTACCTTACATATTCACCAAGGGATTTCTGTGACAGTAATGGGCAGTATTCCTGACTGTAACAGCAGTACACTGAACACAGACTCATATATGCTTCGGAATAACTGCATTCCCCATTTGTCTGCTCACCCTTGAGACCACAGTTTTTGAGACCTTGCTTTTATTGCCTTGGGTTTTGTCCTGTTCTTTTCTCGTGAAACTGCACTTTCAGCCCTTTTTCTTTTCAAAGCAGTTTCAAAGCGTTGTCTCTGCCTTCCTGCCCTTGTCTCCCAAATGCCTGTGAGCATCCATCACGATTTTCTCTGTAATATACAGACCACTGACTGTGATAAACAAAAATCTATTCCTGAACTGTATCTACCCCCTTGGTTTGTAGAACCTACCAATTTTTTTTTAATTCCGTGTTAAGAATTTTGCTTTCCTTTAGGGATTAGGTTTTTTTAACACTTGTCAAAAGGTTTAGTCTCATGCATGTCATCAATTTGATTATCCTCATTTAAATTGGATTTCACCACTGTTGAATGGATATATCCAGACAGCTGATATTGCCCATTACTACACACATTTTTGTTTATTGAATATTGTTGTGGTTTACAGATTTAATAGACCCAACACTGGAAGTTCTGTGAGTTTTTGTAACCACTTTTTGATCTTCCTGATTTGCCAGGTTCAACATCATTTTATTGATACCAAAGTGAAAAATGGCCTGTGCTTACACTTACAAGGATCTCAGATGAATGTTCTGACTGCTCAACACGGCAAGAAAATTCACTTTCACAGTCAACAAGTCATCTTACTCAGTAGAACACAAAAGTTAAATGGTCTGTAACTTCAATATTAGCAAGGAAAATACAGTACAAATTACTAAAAAATACTAAAATATAGAATTGTGGTCAGGTATTCCCACTACATTAATCGCAGCAGTAGCCTGAAATTTGAAACTTTTAATAAAAAGTTCTTAAATATAAATTATATGGCAAATGTACAGTACATTGCTTTGTCAGTCTTTTAATCCAGTGTTTTGCAGTAGAACAGCAACTGTTAAGTCAGTCTTTTCTTGTTTTCTTTAAAAAACAAAACAAACCCAAAAAACCCAACAAAACCCAAAACAGTTTTTCACGTCCCTCAGTATCATGAGTGTGAATGATCTGAATCTGGAATACCACTGTCTCTGTAGCTCCTGTTACTACTGCTTTCACTGTGGCTGTTCTTGTACAGATTCATGCCGTTAGGTGGGAAAATGGTGTGTATTACAAATTCCTCCTTGGACACTTGGTCACTGGTTATTGGTATCATTTGGAAAGAAGTCTCCCTGATTTCCAGGATGGAATTATCCTTCTTGGTTCCCGCTTCGGCATAGTCATCTTTTCTCCGGCGTCCCTTGCTGTAGGTGCAGTTCCGGGAGAACAGGGACCCGTTTCTGTGCACGTACCAGCAGACCAGGGCCAGCAGCCCTATGGCCACCAGCGCCACCGCGCCGCCGATGATGGCGGCCAGGGGCAAGCTGGAGTTTTTGTAAGGTTCTTTCTCCTGCTCCCGGTTGAGGGTGGTGGTAGGGTTGTACATCTTCAGAGGCGCCGTCTCGGTCTCGATGCATTCGGGTGTTTCATCGGAGAGATAGATGTTGCTGGTTTCCATGGGAACCATGCACACACGGTATGGTGACTCTGGTTCGAGAGCCGTGAGCAGATAGTCGTTTCTGTCGCCTGTAACTATCGTTTCAGTTATAGATCCAAAGGCAGGGCTGTGACCCATCTTGAGCCAGCTCAGTCTCAAAGCAGTCATCGGCAGTGCAACTTTCCAGGAGATGTGAATAGTCTCCGTGGTTACGGATTTCACAAATATGGTAATGATTTTGCGTACCGGGCTTGCTGTGGTTCTGTAGTTTTTGTTTAGGTTGGGAGTCTTGATGTCTGGTTGTTTGGTGACAGAAATGGGCCAGTGTCCCTGGGCCGGGTACAACGTGTTTGGTACTGCAGTAGTGATTTGGATGGTGCTTATCACGCTATCGTCCTTACAGTCAAACAGGTCTGCGCTGAGGTCTTTGATAGCCATCCCACGTACTTTTTCTGGTGCCTGACACATCAGTCCACGTACGTTCACTTTTAAAGGCAAGGACTGCAACCAGTCACGTACCCATTTCATTTTGCACCCGCAGTGCCAAGGATTGTTGCGAAGAAAAAGTTGAGTGATGTTGTCCAGATCATCAAAGACACCCTGAGGTAAATTGCTGAGATTGTTATTGGACATATCTAGTCGATACAACTGCCGTAAATAAGAGAAAGCATTGGGTGGCACACGGTTGATGTGGTTTTCTTGGAGATAAAGCTTTCTTAGGTTTGTTCCCGGCAAATTCACTGGTGCAGCTGTGAGTGAATTGCGGACCAATGACAATTCTGTAAGATTGACTAGATTCATGAAGACTTTGTCTCCTAATCCATGATTATTTAGAAGATTTCCATCTAAAACAAGGCGTTTTAGATTTGTAAGGTCTTGAAGGGCCAGCTCAGAAATTGTGGAAATGCGATTATCATCCAAGCGTAGCTCTTCTATGGTTTTAGGCAAACCCCAGGGAATGGTGCTAAGGTGATTTCGAGAGAGAAAAAGAAGTCTGAGATAGATGTTGTCCCGGAAAGCTCCATCCTCGATGCTAACGGCGGAAACAGAATTATCATCCAAATGCAGTTCTTCCAGATAAGGAATTTTTGAAAGTGAATCATAAGTAATGGTCCTTATATTGTTCTCCTGCAAATGCAGTTCCTTAATGTACTTAGGGAGGTTAGTGGGGAATTCATCTAGGCTGTTGCGGTATAAATATATTCTTTCCACCCTAAGCAAGTTCTTCAGTTCTGAAGGAATCCCAGCATTATTTATTTGATTGTTCTGAAGGAAGAGGGTAGTTGCATCCTCTGGGATTCCTGTAGGAATAGACGTCAAATCGCGATCATTACAATATATGAAACCCACATCACAGCGACATACTGAAGGGCATGGTTTGGCACTAACAGAATAAGGTGCCATGTCAAGTAACAGCCCTATTTTAGTCCAAACTAGGAAGATGCTCCAGGTAACACTAATCATGGTCAGGAATGATGAGATTTGTATACAGTTCTGATCTTCAACAATCTAAAAAAACCAAACAAACAAAATTATCCAGATCATCAGTGAAGAAACCGCAATAAAAAAATCAACTTCAACATTACAGAAGACATCTGAAACACACATTAAGCCAAAATTCAAGTGCGTAGATGCATTTTACTCTCTTTTCCTTACATCAATAATTCTACTACTTGTAGTAATTCAATTAACTTAATAGGTTATTCTGCACAGTGATTGAACATAATATAATCAAGTATGTCTGATCTGTGAATTATTTTGCTTAAGCAACAAGACTCTTTCTAAGGATTCCTTCACATTTCATGTGTACTGACAATCTTTGTTCACAGATACCAAATATGTACAGAACTGAAGTCACACCAGAGTTCAAGTAAATCATTCTATATCTGAAAGATAAGAAGTAATTCCTAAGCCAGCTAACTTCCTCAGGAGCCCTTAAGTGAACTATAAAACCCTTACCAAACCCACAAGTCTAGTGGTAGCTATTTCAGAAGTTCAAAAAAGCTCTAAAGGCAAAGGGTAAAATGCAGACAAAAGAGTGAGGGCCAGTAAAGACTTTTTCCCAAGTCTTTCCCAGTGCTCAACTTTACAGTGTGTAACTTACACTGTGCACTATTTTGCTTGGTTTTCATGCTTAAGTGAGTGTTCAGATAGGTGAATGCTACAACTGGCAGGTAACTGGTAGAGCTATGGCTTTCTAGTTCACTGGATGAAATATTTCATCACATGCTTAATTTCATGTTTAAATATTTGTCATTCTCAAAAGTTGTCTTACTAAGTAGCACACTCATAAGAGCCTATTTGGCAGGTTTAACCACATTTTCCCATCTTATTAGTAGCATGGTATAAATTAACTCTTGAGACTGAGATTGTACTTTGCATTGGTAGTGTGTTTGTACACTGAGCTCAGGTAATTAGCATTTTTATAGCTTTTAAGACAACATAATTCAATTACCATTGTAATTAGGGTTGTGAGAACTCTTGCAAGATGACCTATGCATTAAGCGGTGTCATGACCTTTTCTCTTATGGGTTCATGTATTAATTGAACTTTACTCTCAGAGGCATGAAAAGGAAAATAAATGAATATTGATCCTACCGTATTTAAAGGTATGAGTAAATTTTGTGCTTGAGGATATCCAGTAAAGGGATGTCTTTCTGCCCAGTCACTCTTACGGTTTACTCCATGAAGCAGTTGTTTTTCCTCGATGGTGTTTACTCAGATGGTCCTTGTTGGTGGTGTGTGTTTCCTGGCTCCTGGCACGATACTCAATGAGCATTCCAACCAAGATTTATCATGGTACATAAGCACACCAGGCCCCGGTGTATAAAAGCTTCAGCTTCCTTCTATTTTTGTCCTCATGTAAGGTCTGTGAATGAAGAGCCTCTTTTGTTTGGTTTAATGCCTTTAGCAGGAATTACTTTCTTTGCAACTCTTACAAACTCTTCTGTGCAGGGTAGTAGTCAGAGGAGGGAACTTTAGTGCCGCGTGATAGAAACCATTCATTATGCTGAGGCTCGAAGGATTGCTGCCTCTTCAGGAGGTCAGGAAAGGGATGCTTTTTCCTATCCAGAATTATCCAAGTATGACCTTTGTACAGTAGCTGTACATCCTGATACATCCACAACTCTCTCAGAGAACCACTTTCCAACAATCACTTTTTAACACTTCTTCCAGATTTGTAATGCAGGAAATAATTCCTCCTGTGCTGCAAGAATCTAAGTTACTTTACCACAGAAACATCAGGCAATGCAGATGGTTTTCTTCATTATAAAAAACCCCCACAAAAATACGATTTCTTTCCCAGAAAACTCCCCTTTGAAAGCTTTCCTCGAACTCTTAATGTCCTGCAAAAGTAAAAACAAAAAAATTGGAATTAATAACAACTGGTGTACACTTGTTTTAAGAGTTGCATCCCCTGTACATGAGCAGCACACTTTGTTTCTCCAAAGCATTGGCATTTCAGCAAAATCCAGAGAGCTCTTTCAAAAAATGTTTTGCTGTATAGTTTCATGTTACTGCAGTTTTGCTGGAACTGTATTTTCTCTTGTTTCAGTAGAAAAATAAAGGCAGAGAGTAACAAAATACTTGTAAATTATGTTTTTCATCTGATGTCAAACACCTGTGTTACCTCCTTGGAGGTTGCTTAGTTTGTGTTCCTGGTAAACAGAGACAGATGATGATCTTCTCCTTGGTTTGAAGTGTAAAGGGAATTACTAATAATTACTGTTCACTAGTTACTGGGTGAAAGGGAAAGCGTTTTTGCCGAAGTATCGTATGAATATTTCACATTTGCAGCATGTTGATTCTGAGCTAGGGACTAGCCAGGCATCTGAGTCAGCTTTTTGGTGGGTTTAGTCTGTAAAATTTTTATAAATTTCTATAAAGAAGAAAAATATTATTTATTTCATTTGCATTTCTTACAGTACACTAATTATTTTTTAAACAGCATTCTTAATTTGGGCTACTTTGTATCACTACTGCATAAAGTATCTAGTGAGATACCAAGGTCCTTGAGAGCTTGTAGGTAGCATGTCTGGATTAAAAGTGGTTAAATCTGAAATGAAACAAGTCCTTAACGTTTACTTGCTTTTCCCTTTTGTGACTTCATGTGTCTCCAAGGGACTGAGCACAACCTCGGGACCAAAATGCTTGGCAGGAACAGTGTGCTGAGTAATGCTGGCTTAGCTGCCTTCCTGGGAGCTAAACTAGAGCAGCTTCTGGTCCTCCATAAAATACTTGACCTAAACACAAACGCTGTCTGTTTGAAAACTGCCTTTTGCAATTTGTAGCAGGTCTGTTATGAAACAGACCACTCATACTCCTTACAGCAACGCAGAATATGCAGTGATATATTTAAACAGATACAAATTCTGCTGCTCTTTTTCATAGAAAAATGTTAACCATTAAGAAGAAAAAAAACCCAAAGCCTCTCATTTCAGAGATGGTGTGACTACCCAGTGAGGGAGAGGAAAAGACTCTCCTGCTGCTGCTTTCGTGCTCCTCTGAGCTTTGTTTTCAGCATCTTGTTTTCAGCAGTTGTCCAACCAAAAAAAGAACTAAAAATGAGAGACCCCCACTGTGGCATAAATAAGTACTTTTATGTATGCTTTATTTAAAGAAAAAACTCAATCTCTGTGCCCATATTTTAGAATAGAAGGGAATGCATGTTTATTGGTAACTTATGTAATTTGGGTAAATTATATAATCATTATGAAATAGAACAAAAAAGCTCTGTATTCTTCCAGTGTCTAGTTTTCTTGCTCTTTATTACTCAAGTGTTTGGGGAAAGAAGCCCAGGCCCTATTCCTAAAACTCTGAAATAAACAGCAACTTAGCAGCTGTAGGAAAAAAAAATGGTGTCTCTTAGGAACTAATGTGAAGTTGTGATAGAAGGTATTTTCTGGAAGGGTATGGTGAAATAGGAATATAAATTCCTTTAATATGCCTTTGAAGGCTACAATAACTTTTAAGTACTTAAAATCATAAATTTTCTTTAGAACTCTGAGCTGTAAAAAACTTGTTAGTATTAAGGAAAACGCTGGCTCTAGTATGCATACATTACATAGATCCATGCACACACAGAAAATTCATGTGTTTTACCTTTCTAGCACATAAACTATTTCCTCTGTGCTTCATTTGATAGTCATCTCTTCATTTATTGCCACTATTATAATAGCAGTAATGTGTAGGATTAAAATGAAAGCACTAAAGCTCATTAAGTTCCTGGAATTTTTTTTATCCCTTCTCTCAAAATACATGAAAACAAGAGCAAGAAAAAGAAAAGGTCTCTTTGGAGAAGACGACACTGTTTCAAAAATGTGGATTAAGACTATACCCCCCACTCCCTTTTCTAAACTTAGAATAGTTTTCTTCAGGTCTTGATTGTTTGATATCTCGCACTTCCCTTTTATATCTCAAGCTATAGCTGAAAACAATGTTTTTGCATATCAAAGGCTCCAGTGATCTGTCTACAGAGAAGAAGGGAATCCTGCTGCCATGCTCCAACTTTCCCCTTCTTGAGCTGTCTCTAAATATTCCCTGACACCAAGTCATTATAGCTGATCTGGCAGGATGAAAAGAAAAGTGACCCCCACTGGTATAGACACTGTGTCCAGGTTTCTGCAGCATCAAATTGGGAGGCTTCATGGACACATGGTTTTGAAAGAAGCCATTATTTTTGAGCAGACCAGATTTTAAAAACTCTGTGCTAAAATTAATTCTTAAATGCAAAAATCACTCCTTGTTTTTTGGTAACAAAAGTAACATTGGAAAAACTGCACAGCAGCCTTTTTGCTCTTTATTCTGAGTTGAATGTTTTCCTGAACTTTTCTGAACCACATGGTTAAATTAGTTTTCCTGGGACTGTGTAGGCAAGTGAATTACTAGAGATAGCAGGAACGTGTGGGCATTGCATGTGGACTTATCGCTGTGGTACAGCTAAGGGGACATCTCATTTTAAAATGTTCAACATAAGTTGAGCTACACAAAAAAAAAAATAATCTAAGAAGAATATTGCATTTACTCTAAAGTATGGAGCCCAGCTGCACTCGCTGTGCTGTAGGCAGGCAATGGTTTAACAAAATAAATAGTTTTTGTATATTTGAGAAGTTGGGATTTTTTCTAAAATCAGTGTCAAAGATTTCTTTCCAAGCTGTGGTAAAATGTGAATAAAATCAAGACCTGCCTCACTTGAGGTCACGCAATACTTATTTGAATTTCTAATCTACCTCTGTGTTCTCCAGCAGGAACTCTGGTAGCTCAGTAGCTTCTTTCTTACCATCAAAGTAACAGAGGAAAGGGAAACTACTAAGTATTTTTAGGTTGTAAAAGACAAAACTATTATTCAAAGCCACCACTAGAACATGCATACTTGATAAGCCAGCTTAACCAGTGTACTTCTATTCCAAAATTAGCTCTGTATTTGTTTAGAATCTGAAACAAATCAGAAACACAAAATGTGCTTATTTTTTAAAATACCTGCAAAGTCCATCTACTGCTTATAATGTCAGTTGTGCTTACAAAGGTCATGCTGCAGCGTAAATAGCTTCACCATCTTTTTTTTTTTTTTTAAGAAAGAAGTTCCACAGTTCTAATGTACACTTAAAACAATGTCCACACTTTGTTTTCTTTAAGTGTGTTACTCAGGGTTAGTTGATAGTGACAGCAAAATGCTTTCTAAGCACCCTGTCGAGGAGCTGCAATTTCCACGATCATCATATTTCAGGAACGTGCCCCAGTCTTTTGTCTGGTGCTAGGCAAGCAGAAGGTCCTCTAGCTGTCTTTCCAAGGGGTAAAAAAATGAAAAGGAGTTTGTTAAAGTGAGAGTGAGCCCTTCAGTCACTGTATCACTGCATTTTGGTGATTTTTTTTTTTTTTTTGTTGGAGGTTTCATTTACTTGCAGAGAACTTGCTCCCACTTCTCGTGCACTAGGAATAATACTGCTTGTGTCTTATTAAGCCTAACTCAAGTGTCCTGAAAAATGCAAATTTTTATGTGATCTTCCCTCAAATGCAAGTAAATCTGACTTAGAAATGAATTCTGAGTAAAAGCTTGACTCCACACCTAAGATCAGCCAAACCTGTATTTGCTGTAGAGGATGGAAATGAACTAAGAGTTCTCTTCTGAAGTTTACTTCTAAAATCTTTCCTAGTTTTGAAGATGCTGGGTTGAAAAGACCCAGACTATTACTCTATTCCTTTTCACTCTCTTGTTTTGACTACTCTGCTGCAGGAAAGGTTGCACGTTAAGAAAACACTTAGAGGGGGAGTCTTTTGCAATGGATTTTTGTTTTGTGTTTTAGTGCTCTTTGAGCTTAGCCAATTATGGCTTCTAGGTTTTCTTTCTGAGAGCTGCTGCTGAGGTAACTTGTCTGGGCATTAAATAAAAGAATAGAGAACAAATGCTGCCATTGTTTCAAGGTAAAAAAAATCTATTTTCCCCCTCTTGACAAGTTTAGGTAGAATTATACCTGTTAGGGAGTTTCTGGCACAAAACTCCCGACATATGAAAACATTACTTAAACACTAGATAAAGTTTCAGTAGTTTTGTTTCTTTCCTTTTTAAAGCAGTTGTTTGCTCATCTCCTGATTACTAAGTTTGCTCCTCAAAAAATTAGAAAAAATGTGGAGCTGTAGGAATGTTTGGATTCTTACAGCTCATGAAAGGCAGAAGAGAGTTAGCAATGCCATAAGATATGTACTGAACACTTTTCAAGATTCCTTCCCTGAGTGGTATTTGGCTGCTTATTAAAAATAAATGTAAGCAATCACATATTAATTCTTCCATGCATTCCTGTGCTTTGAAGTGATTAAGGAAAAAACTTGAGAGCTAACTAGCCATTAGCATCCATACTTCCTGCTACCAGGACACAAAGATGGCCATCTCCCAAATGAAGCCACTTCAAATACGTGCAACTGCAAACTTTGCAAACTCCAGCAATTGCTTTGATTAGTCACCACTGCCTTACACAATATCTGACAACTTTTAGCTACTGGTGACAGAGGAAAAAAACCAAACCAAACCAAACACGAAAAACCCCAACCCAGAATCTCATCTTTATTTTGTTCTTGCTGTAAAACGTATCCACTTTATTTCTGGAGATCAAAGCTCTCTGTCAGTTTACTACAGAGTTTTTTGCCCACTGGGGGGTGGTACATGCTACAAAACCTGTGCTTTTAAGAGCCACAAGTCAGATGTTTTTTGCTGCTGTCCAGTCTTCTCTGCTTTAATTACAACAAAGTCTCCTGTTGAGAAAAACAGAGGCAGCCTGCAAAGGAGGGAGTCATAAAAAAATAAAATAAATCACTCTTTTAGAGAGTTTACAGAATTTCCCATGCTGATTACTTGCAGTATTTATCTGGTTGGTCTTCAGTTAAAATGGTTTAAGTGTACTAAAAGAAAAAAAAAACCAGAAGAAAGAGAATTGGCATTTTAAATATATGCCAAGGGCTGTCACTGTTTCTGGTATACAGGAGGAGCACAGAAGACAGGAAAAAATACAGCTTTTAGAAGTGATTAAATGTGGATGGAAAAATAAAAAAGCTTGATAGCAGCATGAAGTAGGATTAGAATAAACTCAGTGTATTTTAAGATAACTGGCTTTCTGTAAACCCAGGTATACCTTTTGTTTATGAAATATTTGAAACCCTTTCTTAAACAGGGCTGTATTGTATGGTTTTGGAATAAATTAAAGGAAACTTGAAGGTGGGTTTTCTTTTGAAGGAGGGAAGGGCACTGAAACCTCTTGAGTATGACCTAATGTGTGGCATATATTGACAAGGAAAACAAAGACTGATCTTTCTGTTTTATAGCAAATAATTCTTTTCTTTATACACTTGAATTGACAAATGCATTTTTCAGTCTAATTCAAAGAAATGTTCATTAAGACGCCATATCCTCAGGCAATAGATGGTGAGCATAACTGATGCTTCTATCTTTTTGGGCAGTATGTTTTAGATAAGGAAATTTGGGTCAGGATAATGAACTGTTTTTTTAAAGTCTGAACATTTTCAGCCTCTTTGTATACTTTTTCTTTGCATAAATGATTTACGTGGAAATGCAAAATGTGAATCTTCTTTCGAAGAGGAAAGAGAAAATGCATTCAGCTAACACGCAGGAGTAAGATCTAATTGTAAAGTAATTCTGCATTTTGGTGTGAATCTGGTGTAGAAAATACTCCACTGTACTCTGTTAACTGACCAGAATTGATCCCTTGCAGAAGGGAAGCGACTTGCCTTCAGCCCAAACAAATAACCCGTCGGTAACAGCATTCCATGAATTAGTTAATTACACACACTCGTCCTCGCGTTTGCAACACTCGTTGCAACTTTGCCTGGATGTGCCAGGGTTGAGCTCAAACCCCTTTGTGGTCAGAGAGATTAAAATTGAGGCGACCTCAAAGAGCAGGACTGAGCCAGAAAGGCAGCTGTCTGTGCAAGAGCTGAGCTTTTATTCACCAAGGGGATGAGCTTGGAAACTAAGCAGGAATCAAAAAAAAAGAACCAGCCAACCAACCCCAAAATCAGAAAGCTGTGCCTGGGTGCTGTGAGCTACTGCAGATGCTGGGAAGCAGAACCACTACGTTAGGAAATGCAGGAATACTCGGGCTTTGCCTGATCAACTTAAGTTGCACCCCCTAATTGCGTTTAAGGAAAAGGGTTAAAACAAAAGATTCTGGCACATCCAGCAGTCCTGAAACGATTTTTGGGGTCAGAATCACGTAGAGATGAGGTGTGCAACGAAGTACGTGGTGAATTATTTATTTGCAAGCCATCTATAAATTAATTAACTGCGCCTGTACGAGGGCAATCACTTAATACACTGAAAACAGCTGAAAAGTTGATTAGAACTAGGCGAGGACCTATGGAATGGCAGGAGGATTATAAACCAGCTCTTCTTCCCAAAGAAAGTGGGGCGTCGGGGCGGGAATTTGGGCCTGTTGCATTCTTTCTGTGCAACCATTTTGTTGCCCATCTTCTCGCCCGCAGACTTTGTGGTGCGGGGGGCAGCGCTGCGCAGGGGCGCGAACGCATCGCCTCGGTTTNGGGGGGGGCGAGCGCGTCCTCTCTTTTTTTTTTTTTTTTTTTTTTTTTTTTTTTTTTTTTTTTTTTTTTCCTAATAGATGCAGCAAGAAGGGACGGAGGGAGGGGGAAGTTTCCCAACCGTGAGAGCGATGCGGGTACGGGCAGGAGAACCCCCGCCATCCGCGTTAAACGCGCGGCCGGGGTCCCAGCGCCGCGGGGCGCGGGCGCTGCTCTGCGGGTCC
>VZTT01030934.1:95802-119023 GCA_013400855.1 Buphagus erythrorhynchus | reverse complement strand
GGGGGGCTCTTAAAATTATTTCTTCACCTTTTTGTTCCCCGTGGCAGAGAAGCGATGGTGCCGCTGGTAGCCGTGCCGGGAGCGCGGTGGCTCTCCTTCATCCCTCAGTTCATCCACCAGTTTATCCCCTAGTGCCCGATGCTGGGCTGGGCAGGTGATCCCGGCTCCCTGGTTTTGGGTCCAAGCATCAGGACAGGCCGCGAGTTTCACGAAGGCGCTTTAAAAAAAAACCTATTTAAAACACAAGTAAATCAATACATTTCCTCAGTCCCAGTCGCCACATGGCTGTGAGTGCCCTCACTCTCCTGGCATCTCCCTGGCCGTGGGCTACGGCAGCTTTGGAAGATTTGAGGGTTTTCCCGAGGTGACTCCTTTTGGAATCATCGAGTGGATGCGAACTGCCTGATTCCTGCCCCACCCGGGGTGGCGCTCCCCGGGAGATCCCTTATCGTGCCTGGCGGGACTGAGATTGGGGGCGATTGTCGCCTGGCCAGGCTGCACTCCTGACGGATTTTTCCTGGAGTTTCTGCCCTTCAAACACAACCAGAAATTTATGGCAATTAAAGAGCAAACTAGAACTTCCCCAGGTGTTTTTTTTTTGTAAAACCCAGTATCCTTTACCCATAGCTTACAAGCACACAAGTAGTGTTAGTTTTGGCAGATGCGGTTGATATTTCTATTATTTTGTTTTTTAAAATTTCCCATCAGACAGGGTTTCTTTCCCTGTGAACAGCTGCTGCCTTCATGAGCATCCTGTTGTCTTCATTAGCCATGGACAAGTGATCTTGGCCACCTCATGCAGGGCTTTGACCAGCACAGAGCCAATGTCTGGGGGAAGGCAGACTCCCGAAAACTGTCTCCACTGATCCTAGTTATCCTCCAGTTGCACTTTTTGCTGGTATCAGAAGACAACAAGATCAAGCTGCACTGATTTCAAAGAGGGCTTGACTTCTGTAAATCCTATGGAGACTGACACATAGGTGCACCTTCTGTGTAAAGTTTGAATACTTAAATTGCTGTTGATGTCTTTTGTCAAAAACAAAAGCAGACAAAAGTGTCAAACTTCATCCACATTCAAGAGGATTTTAATACATTTTTGAATGCTGGTTGATGGATTTGATACTTAGATGTATGAAGTGTTATATACATACTGTATTTATTCTACTAATTAAAAAAAAAATCTGGATTGATTTTCCTTGATAATAAGGAAGGAAAAGGATTTTTTCTCTGTCACTTCAATTCTAATCTTTCCCTGAGGAGAGTAAAAACTAATAATAAATTGACTTCAGCTTAGGGTGCAGTTGTCTGTATTGATAGTCCTGGCAGTGAGCTGTGCCCTAACCAGCTCAGAATAATCAACTGTATTGCATATACATCTTAATGCACATCTAGCACATTATAGGCATATGGATACATATGTACATGTATTATATGAACAGTGATACATCAGGTACTACAGCATGCCCGTGTCTCATCATGTGGGACAGAATAATGGGCTGTGAAAATGCCAAGAGTTTGCAAATGCTGCAGCTATACTGCTGATTTTTTTTTTAAACTGAGATTCTTTTAAGATTATAGTAGTATTTTCCAAACACGTTGTGTGTTTGGTATTTCTCATGCCTGACTTAGCTGTATTAGTTAACAGATTCCAGGGTTACGTTGCTGTGCCATGTTGCTAAGCCTTAACACAGATCTGTGGGATGCTTTTAAAAGATGTATGTGGTACTCATCTAGCTATCTCTCAGCTTAATTCCAAGGCTGGCCCAGTGCTTATGGCACTGGTTAGAAATTACAGTACATATTCCTAGAGAATTCCAAAGGGCATGTGAAAAATAATTAGATTTTACCAGGTCACAGCTGCTCTGGAGTACTGAAAGGTCTTTAATATGCTGTTGCAAGCAGATTTTTGACTGTATTCTTTTATGTAAACTCCATAAATATACTTCTTAAGAACATGGATAGCCTTTAAAATACTCTCCACAAAAAACCTCTTGTACATGGAGATCTTGACCACGTTCTCCATCTTTTTCTTAAAAGGTAGGAATTCAAGGTATCTTCAATTCCAGGAGAGTAGAGAAGTTCTGTTAATAAGGATGGAGTTACTCATATGTTGGGAATAAAAATATGAATATTTAACACAGGCGTGCCAAAGCCTAGGAATATAATGAGATCTTTTAATTGAATTTTTAAGTTAAAATAGTGTTTTACCTTTATTTTGTTTATAGAATTAATTAATGCTCATGACACTGAGATTACAGTTCTTGTCAGACCTACAGGGAAATTACCTTTCGGAAGACACGGTAATCTTGTTAATGCTTCATGGGCTGAGAGGGTTTAAAAGGTGTCAGTGGGAAATTCAGAGCACTCACACTACATAATGCATTTCACAGTATCTTACTGCAAGTTTATAACATGCTCTTGGAAGGTGCTGTTAGGTCAGTGTGTAATGATGATGCCTTCTTTTTTTCTTTCCTGAGCATCCTGATGGTATGATAAGAATTGAAGTTCTGGGAACTCCCTCAGCCAAGGGTTGACCTGAATGACTCTCCCTGTGACTCGACAGGCTTTTTGGATATACTTTGTCCTGCTGTAGATCAGGTTCCAGTCATATACATTTCCAGGCAGGACATTTATGAAATATTGAGAAACCAAACACCTTGACTGGGAAGTGAAATTGAATCTGAGATCACTCATCCTCAGTGAAGGAGAGGGCTGGCTGTCTTCAAGAATCAAAACTGAACCCTTGCTTCGTTGAGCATCTCAAGGACAGATTTCTGTCAGATAAAGCTGAGAGTATAGTTTGATATTCAATGGAATAAGCTGAAATGAATGTTAGTGGGTTTTAGCTTCAGGCTTTTATGAGGTTTTATTGATTTTCCAAAGCAAGCTGTCCCAAATCCAAGTTAGGCATAGGCTGATTTGTAGAGACACGTAAGGAAAGAGGACACTATGGTATATGAACTTCAGTATGATGCATGTTCTGTAAGGTTTCCTGATATTCAGTAAGTTCTTCAGCAAATACATGTTGCATTTTGTATTAGACTTTAGTCTTTAAATGATCAGAACCATTTCAGAATTAGAATCCAGTTTTGGATATATTCCTTCCAAGTACAAATATCTGTCAAATTCAGCTTTCAGCATTGTGTGTGTTTATAGCGTGCTTTGTCAAAGTTGGTGCAGCAGTTCTGTATCAAATGCAGCAAAAATGGGAGTGTAATCATGCAAGACACTCCACAGTAGGGCTAGAAAGGTATGAAGAGTCTAAAACTAAATACTAGTTTAAAATTAGGTGGGCTCAAGTGTGTTTCTTTCTTTTCCCTGCCAGAGGAATGTGAGAGATAATAGTTGTAATTGTGGTTATTTTGTTTCTCTGTAAAGGCCAGGAGGTTAGACCACTGCACCTGCATTTTCTGCCATTCCTCCCTCTTCTCTCCCTGCTTTCTCCTCATTCTTCTTTCCAGCTCTCCTAAACAGCCTCAGGGATAAGTCCTGTCAACTCAGAAACACCCATGATGCAATCACATCTGTATTTTCCCTAAGGCAAATAAACAACTTTGCTTGTGAGATCATGTGCTATGGATAGCAAAATTAAGTAACTTAATAGGGTACTTGAAATTGCAAAGCCTTTGAGTAAGGTATTTATTTTTTATTATTTACAGAACATACTGCAATGGGTAAAGAAAAATGACTACGTAAAGTCCATTCCAGGAAAGTTTGCTCCTGATGCTTAAAGTTGATATTTGTATTGTATTTAAAAGCAATTTCCTCTATTTGTTAGATGTCAAACCAAGAAGCCACCATGACAACACTTTTAGGAGAAACAGTGCTAACTCTTTCACAACTATGAACAACATGGAGTTTTTCCTTGCTTACTTGACAAAGTAAGTGATGCTGTCAGAACAGAATAGACTTCCCTTTTTGCTTGATGTGGCTTTGAAAGTGTGTTAAAGGGAGGAAAAATAGTATTCCTCCAAAGCAACCTTGAAAACTTTAACTGAGATTGTTAGTAATGTCTAGTATGTGTGAGGAAGAATCCTGTGAAGGAAAAAACCTGCTGTTCTGCCCTCAGGGTAGTTATGCATTTGCAAATTCACATTTTTATGGATGAGGCCTATACTGAGCTGAACAAAGTGGTAAATGCATTTTTGCACCTGCCTCTCTAAAAAGGGTTCAAGTAGTACAGAAATGCATCAAAAAAAAACCCCAAAAACCAAAAAACAAACCCAAAAAGCAACCTGAAACCTTCTGAAATGGCAGAAAAAAAAAACTGGTGCAATTTTGGTCTTGGGCTCTTTCTTGGAGCTTTGTTTGCTGCTTTTGCAACAGTTGCCCAGAGCCAGCCTTCGAGGATAGAGAGATATGCAAGGCAGGGGTGATTTGGGGCTTGCTAAGAAGGGGCTTGTGGTGGATGAGTCCTTTCTGTCCATGTTCCTGTTTGGCCTGTTAATGTTGGAACTCATTGCTGCTCATGCTGTTGCCTGTTTGGATACTGGTCAGACAATCAGCTGAGCAAAGTTCATGTTTCTTGTTATATTTTCATAGGCAGTTTTCATAAATCTCAGTTCTTCATAGGTTTATTCTGAAAGCTTGGGAGTCACATGCTTTCTCTCAAGTCTATTTGCAGACCATGAAAATAGTTTGTCTGGTCCTTTCTCTTTGTTTTTACTTCCTGATAGCCCCGGAGGATTTTCCGCCCTTGTCTTTCCTCTCCCTGTACTCAGCCTCCCTCTGCCAGGCTCTCTGCAGACGCCCTGCCTCTTACCCAGCTCCTCTCCTCCTCCCGCAGTGCCCGACTCTTGTTTCTCCACACATCAACCCACATGGGAACATTCACATTCCAGCTTTTTGTGCATTGATCTTATGCTGGGAGACGCTGCTTCTGCTGAACTCTTTTCTCTCCCTCATTGTCCTTCTTTGCCCCTTTTGCATGTTAGAGAGTTTCCTATTTTTTTCCTCCTCCCATTAGTTGAGCAGTTTCACGTAAGTCTAATCTGGTAAAATTACAGTGGCCAAGTTTTCTGCACTTGTATAATGTATGAGTTCCCCCATTTGAATATTTAGCATTCTTGGTAAACACAAGGCAAGTATATGGGGATGCAGTGCTGCTGAAGGCATTAGGTGGTGATCTGTAATCTGTACAAAAATGTACACCCCCTGCTTTGCAGGCAAATCAAATCAAAGCATTAGCACACTATTTTGGCCAAATGTACCACCCTAATTGTTTGTGTCTAGTCTGTGTTAACATCTAGCAATGAGCAGGAGTCTGTGCATTTGCTGATTTGCTTGTGTAATACCTGGGTTTGAAATTACGAAAGACTGTGCCAGTGTTGAATATATGAATAACTCAAAAGTGTTTATTCTCAGGAAGGACTAAGTTTACATTGTCTGAACAGATTTATTTAGTTGTGAGCGGGGGTTATTATTCTGTCTTCTTCTGTTCAGCAAGAGAGGCTGTTTCAGGAATAGCTTTTCACAGCAGCAGTTAATGGGGTTGGCAGAAAGTTATGGGTTGATATAGTCATTAAAACTGAGTTAACAGGAACTTTGAAATTTCCCTGGCCATGAGAAATGTAGTTACATTTGATGAAATTCTGACTCAGGAAAGGGACACACATGCAGAGACTTTATCTTAGTTGAGAAGACAAGTAAGTTTTGTACAAGGCTCAACCCCACCAGCACCATCTGCGTGAATTGGTGTGGGCGCTGGCGTGTTTTCAGCATCTGCTGGCTGAATGTGCTGTGGAAAGATCCTTGAAGCTAAACAGAAAAAAAATAGTTGTAAGGCATATGTGTGTGTTCTTTCACATTTCCTTTCCTAGTAGTACATTATTAATGGTGATTTTGCTTTTTAACTGTGAATTTTGTTTAGAATTTATCTCAAATGCAAAGATGTCATTCCTAAAGCACTGGCATGCTCTACAGACATCCTATTTCCTCTGAGTCCCAGAAGCACATTCAAGTTGGGGGTTTCCCAGGTATTCCTAGAGCAATCCCTCTTCAGTGTTCACCCAGTTCCAACTCCTAGAATGACTGGGGACACTGAGGAGTGAGAGAAGCTCTCCCCCACCAGGTGTCTGCCCAGAACTTGTTGGTAAGCAGGGAAGTGAGGAGAAGGCCTGAGACCTGGGAATTACTTTGAGCAGGTGATGGACATACATTATTTAGTGGGTATGACTTGCTGCTTACTGAGGATGAAGTTCATTGAAGTGGTAAGAGGCTGAATTTTCATGGGACTCAGGATCTGAAATTCATTTTAAGCTTCGTATCTGGAGCAGTGTTCTTCATTTTCTTTTTCATTTTTTTTTTTTTCCCTTCCTTAGTCCATCTTTAATCTCCTTCCTCAAAGGTTTTGTTCTTTGGCCTTTGTTGAACACACACTAATTGCTGCTGCCAGTCCCAAGGCCTTGGGGTAAATGTTGGGAGTCCTAAAGAGAAGAAACCTGTAGGAACCCATAAGAGACCTTCAGCTCTGTGACTCAGGAAAACAAAGGCATTTTGGCTGACCCCGGGAAGGATGTGGCTGTGCGTGATGTGCAGCATGTAAGAGAGTTGACTTGCCTGAGAAGGTGACAACAGCAGCTTTGTTAGTGAAGAACAGAGTCTGACTCTTTCTTTGAGTTCCTCATTTCTCCTCTCACCTTACAAGTAAGAAAACCAAGCTCCTGCCTTTCACATACACAGCTGGGTGTGTTTTTGTCTCACCTAAGAGTGGTCTAGCTGTAGTAGCTTTGTATCCAAGTCATTGGTGGGGAAAAATATTTTCAAAGCTGCTTTACCATCACTCTTCCACCTGTTTCTCCACCCTAAACCCCACTGTTCTTCACTGAAGGTTTGTGGCATTGCCAGAGGCTTTGTCTCGATTCCTTTTGGTAAAAAATGTCAAAGGCAGGCCTAGCTCTGCCAGGACAGCAGGTTAAGCACAAGTCCTGTAGAACAGTCATTAGCATGTAAGTGATGCCATGGGATAGAGAGATCAGTGATATACACTCTTGAGTGATTTGGCTTTTCATTTCTTTGCTTGGTACTCTAGATGGGTTTTTAAATCAGAATATAAATCTTTTTCTAATCTTCAGGTGTTTTGACAAAATCTCGGAGGTGCAAAACTCAGTTTTGCACATTGCTGTGAAAGCAAAAACTGTGTGGTGGTGGTATTGACAGGGCTAGCTGGACCCATGATCTGAATCAAATATGGTATGACTGTAGTCCTAATTAAAGCATTACTGGATCTCTCTCCACATAAGCAGGCTTTCAGATACAGTAGAATGTGTGAGAACTATTTAATTACTACTTATTGACAAAGAAAAAATAAAATCTTATCTGAATGAGAGAAGCAGAGTCCCTCATTAAAACTGGAGTAGTTCTTGACCTTAGCAATGATTCTTTAAAATCAGGCATTTCTCAAACCACCAGCAGCCCAAACTAGCACATCATTTATAGGTTTTGTTCACCTGATATGTACCTCAGTGTATCTTCAGGTAGATTAAAAACCATGCAAGATGCTTGTTACAATAGCAACATAGTTTTGTACATAAAACCTCAAACCTTTTACAAATAAATTGACCATAGTACCCCCTGAGATGCAAAGCATGATTTTTGAAGGTGATGCTTGAAACATCTGCTTTTGTAGTTATTATGCACTGAAACCAGGAGTTTGCCTTGCAAATGCCAGCAGATGCAACACCCAAACTCCAAGAGAAGCTCAGGAAGAGCTGTTAACAGCTGTACTGGGAAATTACCTTCATATTTAAATATGAATGCATCTAAAAATAGCCCCAGAGAGAAATGAAAACTCCATTTGTTGTTAGCCTGCCTAGTATTTGTCTTTATTTCTAGTTGATGTTATTTTACGTTATTTTTCGTGGATATAACAACGTCTATTTCATTTCTTCTTGATCATTTTCGCAGGGGTTGTAGAGAGGTTCTGATTGCAATTGTAAATTCTTTATTGAGTAAGTCGTGATTGCTATGGATTGTTCAGCCACAATCATTTTGAGCCTGTGCCGGGTCAGCTCTGTGCTCTCTGTGCTCTGTGCACACAGCAGAGCCCCAAAGCACGTAACAGAAGGGATTCAGGTTATTGAGTTCAGGTCCTCGATACTCCAGGCAAGAGCATCTAAAAATGGGTTTTGTGGAATATATCTGGTTGGCTGCTGCAGCAGAGGGCAGCCCCATCTCCACTTCTGCATCAGCTTGTGTTTGGCCAGGCCTTCAGTCAGCTCAGCTGCCAAAAATGCAGACTTCCTCCCAGAATGAAATACATTTTGCTGGTGCTGCTTTTCTGTGCAGCCCGTGATGGTGCCAGACAAGTGCTGGTGCCTGTGGGACCGTCCTGTTCCACTGCACTTTGGTTGTTGGGTCTGGCGTTCTGCACTGTGGAGCTGAAGTTGGCTTTTGTGGTCAGCTTTAACTGTACTGCAGGTATGCTTTTCAGAGAGGTGAAAAGTCAAGTTTTAAGCCTCATTAGGTGCTCTATTTAGTCTCCATGGATTTAATGGAAACTTTCCGTGTATGTGTGCATGGAATGGTTTCAAGTCAAATCCATCCACTCGAAGAGCAGATGAGGCAGCTCTGAATGACAGCCAGTCACACTGCACGTCACAAATTGCTGCTGGCTCGGTTTCACTTATTTGTTTATTTACTCCACCGTTCTCAGCTGCCTGCAAAACAACTGCAAAGCCCTGCTGCCTGCTAGTTATGGTTTTCCACCCACCATCGCCATTCAAAACTGACTTCAACGCTGCATCTGTGAACTTCTGCCTTAGAGGTCTCGTACAGACTTGTTCTTAGGAAACGTACGAGTTTGGCATATGCAGCTGTCAAATTTCTTACGGTTTATGTCGCCTGTCATATTACTACAAAAACATTTTTCTTCTTTGCTTTTCAGTTTCTGAAACTAAAAAAAAAAATACTCATCTCTTTCTGTAACCTGTAATTCTAGTATTTTTAATAACAATAGATGCCATAACATTCTGGGGCTGTTACTGTGGAATCACTTTGTTGTTTTCCCAATGGTCTGAGGGTTTTAATATGTTGGCCAAATGCCTCATTGAAAGGATTGTGGTATTGGCATGGAAACTGGCACTTTCATCAAATTGTGTGGCAGCTGTTCATTTTGTCGTGACTGTAGCAACCCTTTGCTCTCGCAATGTGGTGCTTGTGTTACTTAAGGTTTCAAGTAGAAACAGTCTCATGTAACTATTGATGAAATGTGCAGCGCTTGTTCTGGGAGTCCCTGAGCAGTGGGTACTGCCAAAGACAGGGCAGTTTCTTCACTCTTGTGACCAGTGACTCGAGGAAATGGAGCGAAGCTGAGTTAGGGGCGGTTTAGGTTGAGTGTCAGGAAGGGGTTTTTTACCCACAGGTTGGGGGTGTACTGAGCAGGCTCCCCAGGGAAGTGGTCACAGCACCAAGCCTGATAGAGCTCCAGAAGCATTTGGACAATGCTTTCAGGCATGTGGTGGGATTCTTGGGATGTGCTGTGCAGGGCCAGGAGTTGGACTCAATGATCCTGATGAATCCCTTCCACCTCAGCATATTCTGTGATTCTATGATTATTAATCCTATGTAGCCAGCTCTGAAATCTACCTGCCTTCTTTCCCCTGGGGTGATTTGAGTTCATTCCCTTCTTAGAGATGAAGAGAAGTTATTAACATTGGCTGTCAGCTGCTTTTGGAGTGACTGCTGAGAAAGCATCACTGTACCTCTCTAAACCCAGGAATGCTGTGCAGAAACACAAGGAATGTCAGTTTGTCCTTTTCTATGGTACCCCAATCTGTAGAACGCTGTGTACTAGGAAAACATATTTATATAAGCTGGGCCACAGAGCCAGGAGGACATGGTGGGGATTTGCATTTTTCATTTTGGTGAGCAAACACGTTGCTGTGTTGTGTTTGTGGCAGAAAGCAGAGGTGGATGGGAATGAAGGCAGCTGTGGCAGCCAAACCAGGAGTCATTTACCAGAGGAACGATGAGGCATCACTGTAACAGGCACTGACCTGTTGCTGGCCTGTGAAGGGTTGTACCTTTCCACTTTGAAGCTCTACAAGTTTAATAGGTTTAACCCAAAGGCTTTCGAATTCTGTTGGATATCCTTGTAATACCATAGATAGCTTTGCACACGTATTTTTTATTTCATCTCGTGGCAGTGATATGCTGCCTGGGTTATAGGCATCTTTTTGAAATTGCTAATTAAGATTCCTTTAAGGATTCCTTTTTGGATTTGCAGACTGAGCTGTATTCTGTATTGTTTCAAAAGTGGGTGTTATACATTTTGTAGGCATTAGTGTGTTGTTTAGAAAACAGATGTTATTTGAAGTCTTCAAGTCATCTGACTTTTTCTGGGTAAGAGGGAGAGCACTGCAGACAAAGAGGAATTTTAAAACTGGGCTCTCAGTTTGTGTGTCTTGTGGCCTGCCAGCTCTTTTACCTCTTTCTGGATGGCTTAGTCATCCACCCAGTTAGTGGTGAGTCTGCTTTAATGTAGACACTTGAGGGCTGTGTTTTGGGTCTGTTATTTGAAGTGGAGTTCATAGCATTTTAAATTTTAAAACCATTACTTTGTAATAGTGTATTTCAGTGATCTGCAGCAGAGAAAACAAATTGGTTAGTACAGAAGTAAATAATCTCCCAGAATAAGGAAAAAAAAAAACCACATAGAAGAATGAAGGAAGTATTTTATGGCTTCTAGAACTTTTTTTTATAATCAAATATGACTGCTTTCCTCTCTGTCTGTGCTCTGCACACACATATTTTCCTTACGTTCCAAATGTTTCTGATCAGAGCAGCTCGTTGCAGGCACAAATGCTATTAGGAAAATATCAGTCCTAGAAACAGCAGCTATTGAAAGATTAGAAGTGACTGAAAACAAAATCTTGTAGAAGAATTTCTAATGTAATTGTAACATAATTTGTTGCTGCTCTTGCTCTGCTATGGCATGATTAAGTACTGAATTTGAATCAGCATTTAAAAGAAAATGCTTAGTTTCATTCCACAGCACAATTGGCAACTAAATAAAAGTTCAGACTGGATTTTTTTTTCCAGCCCTCTTTTCACAGAGAAAGAAAAATGTACATAGGGTCTTTTGTATTTTGCAGAGAGGAAGTGTAGCACAATAGACCGTTGGAGGAAAGCAATTCTGATAATCAGTTTTCTGTACTACTTACTACAACTGGTCAGGACTGAGGTTTAATTAAATTTTAGGGATAAAGGACAATAGAGCGTGCTAAGGATGGCGAGTCAGCTTAAACTTAGAATTTCCTGGCTTTAATCCATTTCTGTGCCAACTCAGTAGTACTTCAATGTATGACTTCAGATGGGATTCTCTTGTATAAAAGTAATAACTGTTGAGGTTTTAGAAGTTTTCCAGGGTCTCTTTTGACTTCCAGAGTAATTATTCGTTCATGAGTAGGTAATGGGAGTGTGGCACCTGGGAATGCCCCCCTTCTGTGCCAAGTTTCAGCACTGTGGGTTTATGCAGTAAGCTGGCAAGTTTGTTAGTTTGTCACTGTTTCTAAAACAATGCTAAAATATAGTGATTTCAAAAGAATAGTTTATTAAGAGCAAATGCATTTTGACTCTTAAATGTTTTGTATCAAGTTGAGAGAAGATGAAAATAACCTGGTGTGCCTTTATGACGTTTAGAGTGACCTTCTGTATAATGGGGCCCAAATAACCTCTTGACACTATTTTTTGGTATCACAGCTGTCACAGGCACAGCTTCAAAAGGCACCCTGTCTTCCAAGTCTGCTGCATATCTTAAAATGAACCGTTGCATACTTGTCCTCCAAACTGCCCTTGGTGTTAAAACCTGTTCCAGTTGTGATCTGCCTGGCGTCAGTGGTGTTGGACATTCTCAGCAAGATAAATAATCTGTGTGATCACAATTGTCACATATTCTGGGGTTTGATGGCTGCAGGTAAATCACTCCTACCTTGCTGTTGGATGCATATATTAATTACATTCTTCCATTTGCCCATGCTGAAACAAATTTTCTAGGTTTTTGAATTCCTTCTTTAGAGCTTTTCTAGAGCCATTAACATTTTTTCCCCAGGATTGATACAGCTGCAGCAGTGATTCCTTCAGTTTGTTGCTCAACCAACAATGCAAATTCAGAATAAAAAATAATTAAACAAAATTTGAATTCTTTATTGATGGCATTCACACTTTGGCATCATTTTAGCCGTGCTTTTTTGTCAGACTGGCAGTCTATAGACCTTTTAAAACCAGTTTTATAGAATTGTATTTCTCAGGGACATCTGGAGTATTAAAAAAAAAAGAAAAGCAGAGAGGACTGTCTTGCAGGGTGCCTGGAATTTAGCTTTTGTACTCTTTAATAGTCATAAGAAGCTTGAGCTGGTACTTCTGCCCTGCACTGTACTTCTGTACTACATTAATGTTTCTTAATGAACAAGTGCCACTGTTTTAGCATCCATTTGCAGAATTATTAGATAATTAAATAAAATATACTAATTGTGGAGAACCCCAAAACACTATGTTGAGATATGTTTAATTCTCCCTCTGGGAAAGAAGACACTGCTTCACAAACCTTCCTTTTCATGCTTTTTCCTTCACACACTTTATACTTTTGTGAGTGAAATGCTCATCTAAACTGACATGTTATGCACAGTCTGTGCTGCACTTTTGCATTACAATAGTTTTTCTTCAGTAATGATGTGAGAAATTAAAAAACCCAACATGATAAATCAGTACAACAACTTAGATCTTTTGTATCTATCTGCCTTTTAGCTGCTGTTATAGGAGGATACATTTGTGGTCCTGTATAGTATGGGTTGGAATACCTAAAATTTGAAAAACTTTTAGGCTTAAAATACATGTTTGTGATTAATTAATTCTGATGTAGAACAATTTTATTGAATAAATTAGAAACAATAATAAAATGGAGGAGACACCTATGAATTCTGCTGATGCATGAATAAAGTGAAAACTGCTTCACACTACCTAATTGTATAAACAGTGTTAGTAGGCCTAACTTTATAGACTGTAAATATTTGGATTGGTGTTTGTCATAGCATTTAGTTAGGACAAGCCCCTGTACTGTATTTACTCCCAGCCTAAGACATATGCTGCTTTTACACAGATGTTCCAAATCAGTGTATTCAAGCTGCTTATTCCCACCTACTTTCATGAATCATTTGAAAAGGGAGGATGGAAAACACTGACAATTTTAGCAAATGCAATTCCAGAAACCCATTAATAAATACGTTTCACACACTCTCAAACCTTGAATTAACAATAAACCTGATATGAGGATGTGAAAATGATACCTACTGCCCATTTTTTCCAGTGTTTGTGCTGTAAATGGTACAGGGAAGGCTGTTGAGTAATTTTGCTCAGTGATGGGCTACATATTGCTTTTACAGAGACCAATTTTCTACTTCAGACAACAAAAGCTCTAGACTTTGGTTGTTTTTTGTTTTTTAATTCTAATTGATTAAAAATTATTTCTGCTAGTCTTGCTTATCATATAACAATAAAGCTTTAGGGCAATTGACCTGCTGACCTTAATTCCCAGGAAACTGTCACATTTCTTCTTTATTCCTTTGTTCATCCTAACAATGTGACCCAAAATACGACCGAGCTTTAAAGTTTCTCAGCGTAGTAAGGTCAAGCTTTAGTCGCCATAGTTACAGTTCAGCTCCGCGGGTCAGAGGGCAAACAGATTAATGATGTCAGACACATCTTTAAATGGTTCTTACACTGCTTTGCCATGCGGTGAGCAGCTGAGCATATTTGAGATGACAAAGGCCTCCTTAAGTCTTGCTAATAGGAGGATCTTTGGAGATGTCTGATGGAAAGGTCCTTTCCGCTGCGCGCCGCCGCTCAATATCGAGCGGCGGTGGGCACCGGTGGCGGCTGCTTCGCTTCACACTGTCACAAGAATATTGCAAAGAGTGGATAAATAGCTGCTGCTCCCCTGTGCCTTTCGTTCTGGGCATCTGATTCCTTTGTCCAGGAGTCAGTCCCGTGGTTAAAAGCCTCAGAGAGGATGTGAAATAGTGAGCTGGAAGAATATATTGCCGTTCTCGATGAAAGACGTGCGCTTTCCTCCGCAGTGGTGAGGTGAAGCCAAGAGATCTGTGGTCAGTGTGCCTGTTTCCTGGTAGTTATTAATAAAAGCCCTTCTTCATACATGCAATGGACAGATATTAAAAACATATCTACATTCTTCCTCTAGATAATGAAACTTTTTAATTTAAAAGAGGAAATATGGCTCACTTGATGACTTACATGGTTCCTTGTGGAATAGGCCTTAGTGGTTTGGTCCCATGTAGCCCATTTGTATCAGAATTCAACAAGACTAAAGAAGCTGTTTGATCATCTTACTTCATGAGCAAGAATGTTTCTCCTTTATAAGATCTTATTACTTGCACACCTGCACTATTGCACTTTTTTCAGAGAATGATGCATGTTGCACAAAAATGAGAAGCTGGGGGTGACTTGACATCATTGCTATGGTAGTTAAAAAAAAAACAACAAAACAACCAAAACCAAGAACCCCCAAACCCTTGCAAAGCACCTTCACATGCACTATATCCCAGTATCTTCAGCAAGATTCTGATTTTGAAATAACATCTGTGTGAACCATGAATTTATTCTTGAAATGGAAATCCAGCTAATGGCTTGTGTCAGTCTCCAAACTGAATAAAAAGAATAAAAACTTTATAATAAAGTATGGAAGCAACATCATTATTTTTTATTATATATGTACACTGTCCTTCATGAAAATGCACTATCAATTCATCATTGGGTAGTTGACAGCAGGAAAGTAGGAACTGTTGATGCAAAACTAATTTAGATGAAGAGGGGAGTCAGAGCCTTTCTGCAACAGTGTGCTGATGCTGCTGGATGGAAGAATATTGTCAGTCCTGGGAAGGACTTGGTTACCTGGCATTACAACCTTTGCTTGTGACTGGCAGAACTGTACAGTATTTCCTCTCCAATCCACTGGAATTAATTGCAACAGATGAATCTGGACACCCAGTGGTCAGCAAAACAAATGCTTATCTGTCAGGGCTTATTCTTATTGGGCTGTATCAAGGGCATAACAAACAAATATTTATGTTCTTTCAGAGTCATTAATATATTACTTATGCCTCTGAAAGGTGCACTAGTAGCTTTTTGGATCATTTTCATAAACCTTTTTTATCTTTGTATTTGATATTTAACAGATTCTGTTCCCTTCAATCTGAACTTTTGGGAGTGCAGTGTAATCTTTATTCTAATACTAATGAAGAATACACCACTCTTACCAGGTTTAAATATTTTTTTCATTGCTGCTGTGAGGTGAAAGAAGCAGCTCCTTATTTTCCAGTGTTAATTTTCCAGCCTTGTAGGATATATTACAGCCCCTTTCTCTATAGCTCTCTCATTCCCTTGCCAAGTGCAGTTTCCTTTTCTTCCTCAGAGCGCTAATGTAGTACTTGAGAGTTACACACTGCCCCCGTTTCTTGTGTTCAGTTTTGGAGTTTCTTGTGTATCAGTGAAACAATTGTGTATCAGTTTCTTGTGTATCAGTGAAACAATGTCTCTGGACAGCCTCATTTCAGTGCCACCCTCACAGTAAAGAATTTTTTCCTAATGTCTAATATAAACCTGCTCTCTGTCAGTTTGGATCCATTCCCCCTTGTCCTGTCACTCCATGCTCTTGTAAATAATCCCTCTCCATCTTTCTTGCTGACTCCCTTCAGGCACTGGGAATGTCACCCCTAAGCCTTCTGTTGTATAAATTCTTTCAGGCTTATTAGTGTTTTGGAGACTTTCATATGTCAGCTGTGTTTAAGAAGTTAACTGATATTTTGGAAGAATATTTCTCTTAAGGAGTAACTGAGTTCGTCTTGGCCTTGGGAAAACTGAGGAGTTCCATGTGTGTGGCATACCTGGATATACTAAATACTGCAGCTGGGCCTGTGGCATGCAAGCAAAGTGGGAGAGATGCTCTTGTAACACGAGAACCAGAGCAGAACACCAACAATTCACATCCATAGTAAATCATGGATAGAGCACTGGGTACTAAACCAGTGAGGCAGGCAGTGCTGGTCCTTGTACAGGTGCCATGCCAGGACCAGGAGAGATGTTTTCAGACCAAGATATTCTCGTTCCAGGTGAAAAAGCAGCTGCTGCAAACCTTCTGCAGGAAACTCTTCCACTTGTTTACTTACAGCTCTGTGCACCTTTCAGTTCTCTATCAGAAAAACAGCTCAGCTAAGGGACTTCTTAATGTGGCAGGTTCTGGACTGACAGCACTTGTATCCCCTGGGAGCTGTCAGATACTGTTGCTGGGGTTCAGTTTGCCTGTGATCATTCAATGATTAGTAATGACACTATTTCTTTATGGCCATTATTTTGAGGGAATTTTATGTGATTGACAAAACCACATAATTAAGAAAGATGAAAAAAACAAAAAAAAACCACCCCAAACTTTGAGCTAGCCAGCCATCAAAATGTGCTTTGTGATGTGGGAAAATGTCATTCTGTAGATGTGTTGATTTAGACACTGATGATGTAGCCTAAGATCCCTTGGTTTCTAGAGTCTTATCATGTGTGCTTTAATGGCCTGCTTGAATCCTTAGGAACTGCATCTCAAATTGAATCATTATTCTGTAACTCTGCAGAAATTAGCCTCAGTTTCCATGTCCTAGTCATGAAGTGTATTAAAGGGACTTGCATCTCCTTAACAGATGGATTCTCTACTGGATGCAGACTATTGGGATATAATAAACTAATTGTAAACCTGATGAAACAAATGCTAGAAGAGCAAAAAAATGTGTTAGAATCTCTGGCTACAAATTTACAAGCCATATCCTTCCAAAAACCCACCAAAATCTAGGAAATTTGCCAATTTAATAGTGAGTTTTGCTAAGTTTTAATTCATATGTTTTGACAGATGTTGTAGCCACATGTTCTGATGGATTTTTGTGTGTCCATTAAGCACTGATATCCTTCAGTAGCTTCAGCCACAGCATGAGCGGTGATGGTGAGTGCCTTTGCAAAATCTCCACAGAAAGGGACTCCTTTGTCCAGCTCCAGAGATCCCTTGGAATGACTGAGAGCAGAGCTTGCTTTCCCTGCTTTGAACACTCACAGTCCTTTCGTCTGCAGCCACTTTTGGGATAGTTCCATGGATTTTCCTTGTGCTCCCTAGCGTTGCCCCTCCACTCGTCCCCGTGTCGGAGCTTTCATTCCTGGTGAAACTCAAGGCGCTGTTACTGGCCCACATCTTTCCCTATCTGAAACTAATTCTTCCTGATGGTCTTGAGGGCAGCCTGTGCTAGTCACGTCAAAGGTCTGGTTTCTTTCAGGGCAGTACTTGATAGGGATGGAAATTTCCACAATCCTTTCCTGATGTTAATAGAGGAGCTCTGATTTATGAGAGATATATTTCTTCCAGTTTTAACTTTTACAATTCATGAAGTCGCTTGTGTCTAGGGTGTTATTAGATTAGGTATCCATTTTCTTAATAAAAAACGTGGATAAGTGGAGGCTCAACATGAAGATTCAGAAAGGAATCTGTAAAAAAATTGCTGAATAATATAATTATTTTTCAGGATAATTTGTTTTATACTAACCTTACTGTGCAGAATGTGCCCAAGCACAACTTGCAGTGAATTGCAGTCTTCTTCTGAAAAACAATTTTCATGTATGATAATTAAGTTCTGATAACTCTGTGCTATCAAGCACAGTGGGTTTTTTCTTTTTCAACACAGTGTATAACAAACCACTGCTGTCGTTATCCCTGCATCAAAATAAACCCGTTGAACTAAAGTTTCATCATTTTTGTGTCTCAAAAAATTTATTTGGGAAGCTTGTAATGAGAACTTTCCAATGTGAAGTACATTCCCTGGACTTTGAAAGTGGCACAAAAGCAGATTTTTTGAAGTGATTTCCTGAAACCAGAGGCTTGGAGCATTGCATGTGTGGTGTGGTTACGTGAGCGACTGTGTACAGCGACTTTTAAGCCATTTACCAATTTAAGACAAATGGGAATTAAATGATGGGGGAAACCTGTAGTAGCCGAATCTACTGACATGCTGCTTTTTTAATGTGAAGTTTATAAAAACCCTTGAGTGCCATGTCTGATCTGATTGTCTGCCATTATAAATGGTGTCTGGCAGGGTGGATGTAATTTGTGAACAAAATGAAACGAGCGCTTAAGGGTAAAAAGTACCGCAGCTTTTTTAATATAAACACAAGCATAATGCAAGGCTGCTTATGGAGGCCTTGCTATTTTCCTGTATTAAATCTCATCATTTACTGTGCACCCCTACTTAGGTAATGTTTCATTTTAATTCCATTCATCGTGAACAATCTTATTTTTATAAAGCATCTGAGATTTCTTTTTGGTCAAGAACTCTTTTGAAGTGCCCGGGAGTACTACTTGCAGCTGCATAAATGGTTTGGCACTGTAATTAAGATCCCATTTCTCAAAGGTATATGAGAGGAGAAACAAAAAGGGGCTTCCCCTAATCCTGTTTACATCAAAAAATGACAAGAACAAATCAGAGACTATAAAAATAATAGTAGCAGATGTAGAGAAAGTCAGGAGCAGGCGAGGAGATGTGGGAGGTACATTTTCTTTGCAGATGTTTAGAGCAGAAACTAAATAGTGTGACATACCTAATATTGTAAAAACAATATTTAAAAAGTTGATTTAGAAGCAGATTCAGAAAGAGGGAGGCGTTTTTCCCTTGATAGAACTGGAGATAGGGTAATCATCTTAGAGAAGGCTTGAAAATCAAAAGGCATAAACAAAGTTCAATTTAGTTGTACATGTGTATCCTTTCAGCTGGCAGACCAAATTATTCTGATTGTTTCTCATCAGATTTTAGTCCTGCTGTTCCATGCTGTTTATATTAACTTCCATTAACCTACATGTTTTGAGTGAAAGTTTAAAAAGGGCTATGA
The DNA here is from genome assembly GCA_013400855.1 of Buphagus erythrorhynchus. NCBI lineage: Eukaryota > Metazoa > Chordata > Aves > Passeriformes > Sturnidae > Buphagus > Buphagus erythrorhynchus. Next base: position 100,102 of record VZTT01030934.1, on the reverse strand, counting down.
AAATTGCTTTCATCACTTCTCGATTTTAAAATAAGCATCAACACTGGATTGTTCTGTGCCTATAATAGATTAGTTTTAATCAATAGTGTATTGATAACATACAATAACATAACCCAGAAAGACTGTATGCCTTTAAATGGAAGTTTAAATACTTAATTTTTTTTTTTTTGGTCAGTGATTTGAATAGGTTTGCAGCAACTAAAGAAAAAGAGTTGTGTTTATTCAACGCTAGAATCTAGATATTTAGGAGTTTTTGCTTTTGAAGTTGAGATGTCTTACTGCACTTTAATGTAATGGACTCACAATAGTAAATCTATAAATTGAGAAGCCTGAACTTGCTGCTTCCATGTACAGGTTAGCTTTGAGTTCATTTTCCATACCTTCAAAATCATCAGTGATGAATATAGTCCAAGGATCCAAGAGTATATATATGCATATATTTTAAGCATTGTTGTTCACTGCATAATTAATGTGAAAGCTGCTCATAAAGCTTGGCCAGTAATGTACCTTTGAAAGGTATTACCATCAATATCTGACATGACTTTGATTTCCACTAATGATATGTAACCAGGAAGAGTGCTTAATCTGTCACTGCATATAAATCACCGTAGCTGGGTGGTCAAGGAGACCACTGTATTTGGTAGTTTGGGAATGTAAATCCCTAATCCATCACTGGCAAACTGGATTTCTAAGTGCTGCTTTATATGTTCTGTTGTAGGTCTTTGTTTATAATGTATTTCATGGGTTTGGAACTTGTAAGAGGTGAAACTGGGCAGAAAAGCATTTATTTAATGCTAAAATCCCAGCACATAATGCTCATTTTATAAGGAAAACTAAAATGTAGAGCAACAAAAGGTGAATAAACTATAAATGAGCTATGAACTACTAACTAGCTGTTATGTTCCATTTTAAAGCAAAACAAATTAATGCAAAGGAGGGGGAAAAAAAGCCCCAAGGAGAAAATGAAAGGATTTTTGAAGCAGGACACAAATAAACAAGTAATGCCAGGAATGAAGCAGGAGGCTGGCACAGGCAAGGATGCAGGCAGTCAGTAATTGTTTGCTAAGGCACACACACAGGCATGGGGTGTGTGAACATGGGATGTTTTATCCTCATTCTCCAGCTGATGAAGTAAAGATGCTTTAGCCAGTGCTATGGACAGATGGTGTGGAGCCAAGATTGGAATTGGGTTTGATCAGCCTTCAGTGAGAAAGAAGCAAAGGCAATTAGAAAGCAATGAAGAGCCAGTTGATACACCTATAGAACACTTTGCTGGGTGGAAAAAATGATTCTGTGTAGTAGGTTACATGTTTGGGTGACAAAATATCATCAACTTGGTAAAATTAGTTCATTTCATGCAATTACTGCAGTTACCTTCAGAATCACACCTTAGGCTGATCCTTAGACGAAAACAAAGGGAACAATGGAGATTCATATTTCAAGTCTGGTGAACAGTGAAGAAAATAGCCTTAATTTTTTTATTGAGTAAAAACTGTCTTCACTATCCAGCTAAATCCTTCCCTTTTGGGAAGGGAAAACAAAGAAGCCAGAGGATAATGGAGCTGTGAGCAGGAAGTGTGATGAGTTGAAATAATTAGGCACTGCTGGAAAAAAAGACTTCTTGAGATTATTAAAAGTTTTGCAAAGAACATAGGGTTGTCTCAGTGAATCCCAGCCTTTTGCATGCATCACATGAAGTAAGTGTCCTGAAAAATAAATTACTGTTGAGTAATGTTTGACACTCTGCAATCTATTGAAAACTGGTTACAGAATCATGAACAAAGTGATGCAGTCAGTTGATGAATCGGTTGGCCATTTGCATTTTATGAAGATTTATTATTATATATATTGTTTTAGGGCATCAGGCTGAAATGATAGATAAGTAAACTTGTGTACTTTGAAGATAACACTTAGTTTGAAGAGTTCAGAAAAAGCCAATGTAGAAAATGAAGTTGAGGAAAGGAAAAGGGAGTTGTCCTTCATGGAAAGCGTTTTGTGTATCCAGGGGGAAAAGGCACCTGGTAAATAAAAAAATAGGGTAATAAGTGGTTATGGTGAGAAGGGACTTAGTGAATCATAAAAATTATGAGTATAATGCCATAACTTGATTGTACTCTGAAAAATTGAAAGTTGGAGTTGTCCCCTAGTTGCAAATAAGTCAGATACTCAAACAAAGCAGCAGTCACTGGCCGTGTGTAACCAGCCAAAACCTCTGCAGCATCCCTTCTCTTATATTCAGAATCCCAGGAAAGTCAACCACAGCCCCAAGATCTGCTGTACCATGTTATCTCTTCCCATCTCTCCAAGATGGTCTGAAGGTTGGAGAGGAATAGAAAATTGCTAACTGAGCCCTCCCCTAAAAAGCTTCAGCTCTTCCCTTTTTACATCAAGCTGAAAATGGTTCTTGTGTCAAGAAGTAAAAGCAAGCTAATATGAATTTTTCCTTAGAAGTGAGAGAGTGAAGGATATGAGACATGGATAAAGTACTGAACAGAACTTAAAAGGCAAAACAACACTTCCATGTCTTGATTGGATCCTATAAAAACATTTACATCAGTATGGCAGTTACCCCTTTGTTGTTGTTTTTGCAGTCTCTGAGACATTATAGAGCAATCATTTAATTTCTGTGTTTACTTTGAAATGAACTAATGTAGAGTGCTGGGTTTTCTGGTTTATGACTTGCATTATTGCTTCACTGTATTAAAATCCTCTCAAAGTTCCTTAACCAGCACAGATCTGTTGATAATTGAAATCTAAGAATCAGCTCTCTAAACAAAGGTCAGATATTTTTTTCTCCAATGCTAAAATAAATATTAAGTACATTCCATGGCAATAGAAAAGCCGAAGTGAAAGAACGTTTCTGGTTCTTTGGTTCCCTTATTCTGGTGAGTAAGAACATTTAGCAGTGTGCAGGAGCAGAGATCGTGAGGCTGATGTCAGGCAAAGCCTGAGCAGGAGTTACTTGGTCCACAAACGTTTCTGACTTGAAATTATTTGTAAATCCTAAAGTACCAAAAATTAATAGGCCAAGTTTCCTTGGTTTTAACAGAAGTGAACTGATTTTTTTGACTAATCTATGCACATCTCCTATTACAGCCTTAAAAATTTATTTCTGCTTTTCAGAAGCTTTTAAAAATAGAATAATATCCTCCCTTTCTCCTGGAGCTGAATTCGGAGGGTTTTTTTTGTGTTATTCTTAAAGCACTGCTGGTCATGGTTGAGCCCCCAGTCTTTCTACCCCGTGCAAAGCACATGTCCTGCATCCATTTTCACTTTTGTCTTTATAACAGGAACCTGTAGCAGAGTGCAGTTTTATAGAGACACGTGGCTGACTTTCTTCCCCTGTTTAAGCAGAAACAAATATTCTTTCTGATTTTGGTGACAAGGTGCTGTGTATGTAATTTGAGTACTAGTTCAGGACAGCAATTGCTACCGTGAGACATTTTGTGAACTGGTGCTGCGATTTGTCAGGTTTTCATGGATTTTTGAATTATAGTGGATCACCAGTAACTGCTGATTATTGCTTTGCAGTGCAGAATTTTAAGAAGAAACAAAGCAAAAATGAGGTTTCATGTAAGAGCAAGGCTGAGCTGCATTCAGTCAGATTCAAGGGAGGCTGATGAAGTGTTCTGGAGAAGCTTATTTCTGCCCATGATGAGCTGCTTAGTTGATTGAATAGGTGATTCAGTTCCTGACAGCTGTCAATCTTTATGTTTGCTTCTGAACTTCTGTTTTACCTCATTCATCTTAATCTCTGATTTTCTTTTCAAATTTTTTTGGCTTTGTCTTCTGTGCTCATTTCCATTCTGGTCTCTGTGTTGCCTTTTCCTTTTGCATGGCAAACCTTTCATCGCTTTCCTGGAGTCCCCTCCGCATGCAAAGATTAAAGCAGGCTGCTGGTTTTAAATTCTAATTAAAAAAAAACCCAAAAAACAGAATCTGCAGGAAAGATGTTATATTTTAAAATCTTAAAAAGCAATCTAAAGATGAGCAATGAACTTCCCTTTGTCCAGAATGGCTATGGTAAGATAGTGAGATATATGAAAGATACCTCAGTTGGCAAGTGGCTGGTCAAAAATCAAGATGAAAATGTCAGAATGAATATGTATGTATCTGTCCAAACAAATCTTTAAATGTGCTTTCACCATCTCCTAAATTGAATTCCACTGAATTTTTTTTCTAGGGGAAGAGAAAAACTCAGGAGGAGAGGAATGTCTTTTAAAGTTTCTCAGAATTTATCCTGAATTAAATTTTTTCTTGCACACACAGAACCTACTCCCCAGCTTATGAATAAAGTATT
>VZTT01030934.1:39622-92563 GCA_013400855.1 Buphagus erythrorhynchus | reverse complement strand
CCCCTTTTCTTTTATCCCCCTTTTTTTCCCTTTTAGGCAGCTAAACCATCTGAACTGTTGGCATGAGCTGTCAGAAAAATCCTTCTTTGAAACATGGAGACTGACTAGTATTTTCGAGTTTGGAGTAAAGGCAGAAATAAAACTTAATGTAGAAGCCTGAATCTATTACAAGTTTGTTGGTGTGCGTTTTTTCATAATATTGTCAACTTTGTGGATTGATGGCATGGAAGCTGTTTTGTCTAAGAAGTGAAAAATTAGATGACCACTTGTTCCTGAGAGGTAAAAAGAAGATGCACCTGACACTTAAAATTTATGGGATAATTCCCTGCAAATGCTGGACTTGAACTGAATACTTGTACTTTGAGACTGGGGTAAAGTTGTGGCAACACTCAATTGTTCAGGAGGATAGAGCTTCTTACTTGTGGTTGGGATTTGATGTTTATTTTAGAGCTCTTCAAGAACATGATAGTATTTGGAAGATACTTTAACAGCAAGTGAGGCTGTCACATATACATGATAAAATGCATTTTATTTTGTGCTTTTGCAATTCACCAAATGGATAACCCTGTGCTAAGTGTAGAATTTAGAGGTAGAAAAGCACTGGAAGAATATAGCTCAATATTCAGAAATATGCTGTCTCTAAGAGGCAATGAAAACACGTCTCAGCACTCGGAATGGCATTCATTCATTCATTCTTCATCACCAGCTATTGTGATGAAAGGAACTTCAGTAAAATACTCCAGCATTTGATTTTTCCATATTAGACTGTAAGGCCCCTGAAAGTTTTCCGTAATTTTTTTTTTTTACTTTTCCATTCTGTCTTCAATAACTTACAAGTTTTGTCTTTCTTTCCCTCATGAATGTTTTCTATTGCCAAGATGGAAGTGTTGTGCTCTCAAGTTGTTAACCTTTCCAACATCCCTGTGAGATATTCATGCATGAATACTGTCTCAGTCTTCAGGGATGTTATTCCCCTGGAGCTACAGGAGGATATTGTAAGAACTTGGACTAAAGCTCTGGAGTCCCTTGCTTGTGCTCAGGGAGGTGGATGATGCTGTTCTAGGCAGTGACAGGCTTTTTGGGGTGAGTCAGGAAGTGCTGGTCACATGAGAAATGTTTTGACTAGAAACAACTCCAATCAAACAGATCTCTAGGGATATAACTGTCATGTTTCTGAACAAAGAATGATCAAACAGAAGCTTACAGTGAGGTCTTAATTCAGTCCATGACAAAGCATCCTCTGACTTCACTGAGGTCGGATTTCATTTTGAGTATCGAAAACCTGGCTAAAATTTCCTACCTTTTTATACATTTTTTAAAGTAAATTATAATAATTAATGTATTTCTATTGGCATATCAACATAAATTAGAGATTAAAAAGATTAATAACTTTTCCATTGTACATTAATATTTAACTGACTCCAGAGATTTTTGTATATGTAATAAATGACAAGTGTTGTCTGAAAGATTCAACTTGGGATCTTTATAGTTACCAACTAAGTTTTCTATACTGTATTTAATACTGAAAGAAGAGTCCTAAAGTAATTTTAAGTAACATCAGAATTTCGCAATGTCCTTTAAACATCTTCAATGATGTAAGAGAGTGACCTTTCCCTGCTTAAAAAAAAAAAAAGAGAGAGAAAAAAAATTACCTTCTACAAGAGAGCAAATGCCATGTACTGTGTTTAGATGTAAGTGTTAAAAAGTCACCCAGGTAGGAGAGACTTCTTTCTCCTCTTGATCTGCAAAGATAAATGTAAGCATTCTAACTGCAGGTTCTCTGAGTTAGGGCAGCAACTAGTTAGACCTTCTCAAATAAAACGATGCTGAAGCACACTGTCTTACAGTTATTCCATCCTGACTTTGAGTGATTCAAGAAAATACTTTTATTAAAAATTCCAGTGTCAATTTTGATGTTTAGATTCTTTATTGGAACTTTTAAACTCAAGCTTTTTGGCAGTGCCTTCGAGATGCTTTTGATTTACCTATTAGTAAAATCTGAATCTCATTCTGACTACAAGTTTTCTAGATTAGTCTGAAGTTTATTGGGTTGCTTTATTTTAGTGAAAATAAGTATGTAGTCCTTTCAAACAAAAGAAATATCAGCGATGATTTTTTATTTGCTAGCTGAGCAGAAAAAGAAAGTATAAACACCGTGGTATATTCACTCAGTTTTGTGAGCAGTTCTGGCTGATGAAGGCTATGGTAGAAGGTTGGTCCACTATTCTTGGGGGGTAATTTTGAACTTTGGGATTACCTAAGTTACCGTTCCTCTTCCATACAGTCATTAACATTGTTTGGGTATTCTTTCATACAATCATGGAATGGTTTGGGTTGGAAGGGACCTTTAAAGATCATCCAGTTCTAACCCTCTGCCATGGGCAAGGACACCTTTCACTAGACCAGGTTGCTCAGAGCCCCATCCAAGCTGGCCTTGAACATTTCTGAAGATGTGGTATCTCTGAGTTCTCTGGGCCACCCATTCCAGGGCCTCACCACTGTCACAGGGAATTTCTGCTTAACAGCCAATCTGACTGTACCCTCTGTCACTTTGAAGCCATTTCCCCTTGTGCTGTCACTCTGTGCCCTTGCAAAAGTCCCTCTCCTGCTCTGTTGTATCCTCCTTTGGGAATATTTGCCTATTTTCTGAAGTTCTTGGTTGTTTGTTTTAATTGTAACCAATGGAAGCTTTCTCCTTCTGTTGCTAAGAAGAAAATGTTTACTTTTTACAGTGTTTCCATTTATCTCTTCAGCTCTTGCCTGGGGGTGTGTGTATGTGTATATTCTTTTGCTGATATGAATTATATTTTCTGTCTGGAGATCATAAGTTTTTTTGAAAGCGAAACAAAATGATTAAACTGAAGTCAACTATATTATTTGAAGCTGCTGTATGTGTTTATCCTCATAGTGCTTAATCCTTGACTTTGCCTCAGGCTACTAACCCTAGCTGGTTATTAATTCCTTAAAAATGCCCTGAGCCAACATTGCTGCTGTTATAACTTGTTTGGGGCTGAAATGAAGTTGACGTTTTTCTTAGCTACAGCATCTTCTCGCTGTAATGTCACGGGATCAATTGGTTTCAGCAGTGCTGCTATTTCACCATGTGCCTCGAAAAATTTATTTCTTGTACAGCATCTGTTTAAGACTTCTCAAGTTAACGTTTAGTCTACCAGGCATATAGCCTATTTTAATGAAGGGATGTCAGATCTTTTAGAAGTGCTCTCACTATACAGATCCTAAGTGGCCTATTATGAAGAAATCCGTGGTTTTACTTCATGAAACAAAACAAAACCCTTCAGCAGGATTGGAAACTTAGGCCCTTATGGTGTGGGAAGAGGACAACTGTGAAATTGGGGTGAAATACTATATGGTTTGAAATGCTATAAACTTCTTTTTGTATACATTTTAGGGATTATTTAATAAACTACTTAAGAAATGTTGGCCTGGCATGCATATGTCTGTGATACTCCTCTTCTGAATGTGCAGCTGAGCTTCTTCCAGGCTGGAGTTTAGTTTTTTCTGTTCTAATAGAAGCCTTCCTATAAAAATCAAAATGCCATAAAGTTACAGACTGGCTTCAGGAGCAGCAAAACACCTTGGCAAATTATGTCCCAGTGCTCAGGCCAGTCCCTCCCTCATCATCTGGCATGATGAGTCAAAGCCCGTGTTGCACAGACAGTCAGTGCTGCCGGATGCCCAGCTTGGCTCTCGCTGACTCAGCAGTGATGGGGGGCACATCTCGGAGCAAAGATGAGTCTGAAGGATGTGGTGATGTCTGGAGCCTCTGCTCTTCTGTGCCTGAAATGCAGTTGAGATGTCCTGGTGAATTCCAGCGCCAAGGGAAGCTGCACACAAGCAGGTGTGGCTGTGTGAAAGCCCAGCCAGCAAAGGAGAAGGAACAACGTGCATCTGCCAAAAACACACCTCACTGTGCTTTTGTACATCTACACTTTATTGTTCATGTTAAACAACTCTGTCTTTAAGGGTTCTCTGAGATGTACTCTTGCTTTTTTGAATAAGACAAAACATCTTTTAGAGTAGTAGGATCTCTTAAACACCTTAAAAAAATCCTCACTCTACTCCACCTTTCCTCCACTCTAAATTTTTCATTATGAAGGAAGTTTTGTCTCCAAGTTTCTATTTCAGAAATGAGTGACTTCAAAGACCACTGCAGAAATCACATCCCAAACCACTTCTGCTACCTTCTAGCAAACCTTCACAGAAGGTACCTTGGAAGAAAAATAATTTGATTGAAAAGGAGCAACAGAAGGACATCATCCATTACCAAGAGTAATATTTAGCAATCTGCTCCTCCCTTCTGAGGACAGAAGTCCAAAATACAGAATACTTTTAAGTATTAATACTTAATACTTTATACTTAATACTTTTAATACTTTTAAGGTTCCTGATGCATCCATCCTCCAGAGCATCTTCCAGCTCTTGTTATAGACCAGGCACATAATTCTAATCCTTGTGTGAGGGACAACGCAGAATGTTATTTCAATGCATCTTTGTATCAATCTATAAAGAAGACTTTCTTTGAATAGTATTTGTATTTGAATAGTAAAATGACAACTTTTAGTCCAAAATGTTACATTTATTATGTTTCATTGACCTATTTGCATCACATCAGTGTAAAGCTTCCTCCCTTCTCATAGTGCCAGAAATGATTCAGTTTTCCATTTAAATGGTAGTTAATCATTACAGATAATTAAAGCAAAGCCTGTGTGAAGAATGCTGAAATTCTGTGAATATTAAGGCATGGAAGTCTTTTATGCAAGATTTCTGTCATGAATATAATATGAAATGATTTCATCCATGCTAAACAACCTTATTAACTATAAACTTGGTGAGATTTCAAGAATCTCACCATTTTCCCTGTGATTACACTTATGGGAGATAACAGGATGATCAGTGGAGGCAAGTGGTGGCCCCATGGCCTGGGAGTTCCAAGACAGCTAGTTTGGAGTCAGTGGTTATAAATTATACTTCCATGTTTGTTTTCAATGTAATATTTATAATGTTTTTCCGTGATGATATAATAACTTACTGAAGTCAAAATGTGAGATGCATAACACTCATGGTATGCAAAGCACTTCAGAAATTAAATGGAGACTTCCAGCTGCCTTTTCTCCAGGGAAGGAAGTGTGTCTCCTTTGGGAACTGCATGAATTTTCCTTAGAGCTGAGAAGTTTATGTGTTACATGGGAGGAGAAGAGAAGGATCAAGGCTGGATCTGTAATGCTTCCTGAAATTCCCTTTTGGAGCTGCTTCTGCCACTGCTGTTGTGCAGCAAACTTTCTCTTTGTATGATGGTGATCCCAAAGCAAATGGCACTGGGAAAGCCTGGATCGATGTTGTACAGTGTATAAAAGCAGTGGGGAAGCTTATTTAGAGAAGTGCTGGTTGTCATGCATTAAAAGCTAGGAATTAAATGCTGGAAATGAAAGATGTTAAAGTAGGACAGATTTAGTTTCTGCGTTGAACTTGGTTCTTCTAGCTGCATAGAGAAATCTGTGAAGATTTTGAACATTGAGTGGAATTGGGCTTGGCATCAAGACAGTCTAGGTAGGTGTTGAATCCAGAGAGGCTGATCTGGTTGCAGCAGAGTTCCCTGCCGCAAATTGAGGTCCATTCATCTCCCTGCAATGTGCAGCACAGGCTGTGGTGCGGCAGGGAATTAGCAAAGGGTTAAGAAGTACGAGTGGTTGATGAGAGCAGCTGAAATTTTCAGAGCGCTTCTTGCGTTTTCGGAGGCGCGTTTGCAGCGCCGAGGCTGGCGCAGGAGAAGGCAGGGAGCTCCTGGCAAGCCGACAGCTCAGCCCAGCTTCACAACGTGACCAAAATCTGCCGGCGGCTGGGGCGGGGGCAGGCGGTGCATTAAAGATCTGCTAGTCAGGGGAAAAAAAAAGCGAGTAATTTCAGTCCCGTTCCCCCCTTATCTTGCACAGCCCCTCTCCGTGCCCTTGCTTCACGCACAGCCCTGGAGGCACAGTCTGGTTGTTTCAAGAGGAGCTCTGATCTGGAAAACATCCCCTTTCTTACTCGACGGTGCTGCCAAAGATTATTGAAAGCCAGTATCTGCTGACTCCAGCGACAATTTCTAATAAGTTTTCCATCACCAATTTCTATGGTGATGCAGGAACAAAAAAGAATACAGCTTGACTTTCAGCTCCGGAGCTATTTTTATAGGGCTGGCTCTTAAAGACAAAAGAAAACATTTTCTTTCTAAACTGAGCATATTTGACACTGAAGGTCAGTCAGAGATAATACGACCAGAACTCTGGTGTTTATGCACTCATTTGCTTATAGAGCAAATTAAACGATTTAATGACCTGATGACTTCCTCTTCTGTCATCCCTAAATGAAATATAACCCTCTTCACCCCTTCGTGTGCCTCTCAGCCCATTTAAAGATCTTTTAAGGGTTTTTTGGCCATGAAATCGGCACCTTCCATTATCCTTACCAGGTGCAGCAACTGGAATTCCTGAAATGAGATTCAGGGGCGTTATATGATTGCTCCTGCCATTATACAGATGGTAATTTCTTCCCATGCTAATTATTATCAAACAGCTAAGAGGAAGATTAAAAAGCACTGTGTTCCTCAACCTCCCCTTTTATTTTTTTTGCCCCCCATTATATTCTCTGAAAGAAAGGAAAAAATAATCCTGGAAACCAGTTAGTCAGGGAAATGGAGAGTATCTGCTCAGAGCCTCATGTGAACCTGGCCCTCCTCTGAGGACAGGGAGAGGGAGGGAATGAGGGGGAGAGAGAGGTGTGGATGCTTTTATCAAGAAGGTGCTTTTCTCACGGTGTCCAAGATAAAGGGACTGACATTCTTGCAGTGCTCTAGTGGGGGTGGAAGAGTAACAGGATCCTGAATTAGGTGGTTCAGTAATGTGCCTATTTTTTCCAGTCCATGTAGTTCTGCCTAGTGCCTCAGGCTTCTGGAATGGTGTTTTTATGCCACTTAAGGTCTTAGATTTGTACTTCGCAAACCAAAGAAGATGCAAGACTTGTAATTTCTTCATCCTCACCCTGTTTCCCTGTTTTGTTTTTTTTATATACTAAGTTCAGTCCAACTGATGGTTTTGATTTTGGGGATTTTTTTTGGTGTATGTTTTTTGGTTGTTGTTTGGTTGGTTGTTTGGTTGGTTGTTTTTGGTTGGGTTTTGTTTTGTTTTTTTAATCAGCCTAATTGTGACATTCTGTCATAAGTTTTACTTGGATGGAAATGTAGCATATAGTGTACTGAGATCCTGATTTTTTTTTTTGTCGAGTTTACAGTCTTTTTTTCCAATGTGGGCTGTGGTTTCATTACAGTAAGTTCCTGCTTTGGATGCAGAGACTTACGTCAGATTCACCAGCTGCTGCTCTCTCAAAATAGGCAGCGTGCCAGTACCAAGGATTAGCTGGGTTACTGTTTGTCCCACCAGTTGTTTTTAAAATCTTTAACTGTGCAGAAACATCCCTGTATGCCATCCCTGTAACTCAGTGCCTGGTGCCTTCTGTTCCCACTCTCCTTTTAAATTTTCTTCCCAAGTCACCTATTTTGCTTGCATTTTTGGTATTCATTAACTTGATTTGGAAAACACTTTTTAAAGTATATTTGTGTTTTCTTAAAAGCTTCCATATAAATACCTTTCTTGTCCTAGGTGAAGGCTTTTTGGGAATGGGTTTCCTCTGTGTATCACAGTGGCTGCAGTATTAGGACACTGTCATTAAAATGCTTATCACAGGGCTGAATGACTCGCTTTGCAATAACCCTGGAGGAGAAAACAGCAGCAGTAAGCAATACTCACCTAAACCACAGTTTACTTGACTTGTGGAACAATTTTGTAAATAAAATTACCTCCATGCTACAAGAGCCATGGCTTGGAGACCAGGGCTTTGTGTGAGTTCTTCTCAGTCCATCAACTTCACTAATAAAGCTGAACTGAAATCCTAAACTGGTTCCTAAATTAAGCTCAGAGTGGAGCAGCACGGCTGTATTCCAGTCGAGGCAGCCAGGGATTTGCCTTGCAGGGGTTGCCCCAAGTACCAAGTGTGTGTGTTTCCCTGGAGGAGCTGAGGCTGCAATGCAGGAACCCAGGGCTGAGCATCCATGTGCGGTGTTGGGAGCAGAGATACACCCCTGGTACTGCTGGTGCACTATTTCTGTGCTCCCATGAGAGCTTCTTGGGACTTCTCATGGGTTTCTTTCTCCTTAAGATGCTTCTGTAGCTTTCATCTCTCCCCCTTGTCCAAGTTAATCATGACAGTTTTGGAGCAGGCATGTCCTTTAGGGCAAATAGCAGGAAAGTTAATGGAAGACCATGAACACTTTAATGTATTTGCTGCTGTGCTCCCTGAAAAGATGACAGGTTTTAGCCCAAGTTTAAAAAAGAAATCTGAATTGTAGCTGCAGCCCAAGCCAGAGCAGCCAGTCTGGAGATACAGAGTCTTTGTACTTGTACCAAAGGTATTGTGCCAAAACAAATGTAGGAGCTTTGGGGAACCAGGAGTGAAATGAAGAGAGACTGCAGGGCTGTTCCTCTGCTCCAGGGAAGATACTTCCTTCCAGGCTATGGGATTTAACTTCATTAACCACACTAGGTCTATCAGAGTGTGTTTTAAGACCTACAGAAGATTTATTCTTAAAAGGAGGAAGAGGATTTTGAGGCCTATAAGGTATGTGCTGTGAGCATAGAGAAGAGCTGTGTGGGAGGAGCAAGAGAGTAGCTTGTCTGGGGAAGAATAGATGGCAGATTTAAGAGGATGTTTTCCCTCTTTGCCTCTAAAACCTTTCAGACAGGTGGGTCTTCACTCTCAAACCCTGTTATTTTCCCCCCACACTCAGTTTTGCCAGGTGGGTAACTTGTGATGAGAAGTGTGTGGAGTGTGGCCTTACATCCCCTTCATCCTTGTCAGCAGCCATACCTGGAAGTGGGAAGCAGGAATATTTAGGCAGTTAGCATGTGTCCTGAGTGAACAAGTTTTGAAAAGCTTATGTTCAGAACTCCCCTGCATGCTGCAGCTTTCATCAGCTCTTCAAAGTGTCTGGTGAGAGTGACCCAGCTGCTGGTCTGCCCAAGCCATGTTGTTTCTCTTTAAAGAGCTTGTCTTTTGCCTTGCCTCCCCACACTTATCTCCAGCAAAGAACTCACAAACATCATCAGGTGATATTTTAGGGGAGGACACTGTCAGCTTTTATCTTTCAGTTTCTCATGGATGTGTCCTATCCAGAGGACTGTGCATCAGGCCCACTCAAACATACTTCTTCTGGATTTAGGATCACCTGAGGAAGCCAAAGTGAAAATAATGGGAGAGGAAAAAAATGCACCCTAATTCTAATTAAATTAATTTTTGTGCAGTTTCAAAAATGTAACTGAGAATTATACCACTTAATTAATATGCACACACATTTTAAGAAGGCCTCATGTAACTATTTGAAGGGTGCACTGTGGTGGTCCTTGGGTGCAGCCTGGTTCAGGGCACCCTGCACAGGTTCCAGTGCTGGCCCATCAGGGAAGACACAAGATGCTGTCAATGGCTTGGCTAGGTGGCTGAAAGGCTTGAGCATCTTGTTACTGTTTCCAAAGATCATTTTCAAATCTCTACATCTTTTAAATCTCTACCAGTTTAGAGGTATCACCAGTATGTGCTGACCGTAGGACTTCAAAATACTCCCTTCTCTTTTCCCTGCCTTTCCATCCCATCATTTCTGTCTTTGTTTTCCCTCTCCAGGTCTACAACATGAGCTGAAGAACTTGCTCTCATTAAAAATTTTATGAAATCTTCCCCATCCCTGGGAATGTTCAAGGTCAGGCTGGATGGGGCCCTGAGTAACCTGGCCAAGTGGAAGGAGTCCCTCCCCATGCAAGGAGGGTCAGAACAAGGTGTTCTTTAGGGTACCTTCCAGCCCAAAACATTGCATGATCCTATGAAACGTGGTAGTTGCCAAGGTGTTGAAGATTAATTAATTGGGGAATTCAGTGGAAAGATCTTGCAGGTATTTTCCAACTTAAACAATTCTATAATTGTGCATGTTTGAGTTGAATTTTTAAAAAATGTTTTCTTATTATTACTTTCACAAGTAAAAAAGTTAACCCTGGCATGCCTCCACCAAACTCACTTTGGTGGACTCTCTTGTAATGCAAAAACCAAAAGGTTCCAGCACTATTTTTATTTTTTTTTTAACTTCAGCAGTATCTCTGTTCTCATGGTAATGTGCATGGGTTGCCAGTACTCTGAGTGACAGGAGGAAAAGGTGATATCTTTGATGCTTTGACAGCTTGGACCTACTTAGCAAGCATCCTACCTAGAAGATATTCTTTCTTTATCAAGTGCCACGTTTCATTTCATAAATGACATATAACTGTGTTGGCCCATGTCTCTGTGGCTTTCCCTGGAGACAGAAAATACAAAATAGTTAGATTTTCTGGAAGCATTTCATTGTCCCATGCATTGATACTAAAGACTGTGTAAATCACATCTTTTTAATTGTTGGCAAAGTAACATTGCCATGCCGCTCAAGGATGTTCTTTGCTGAGGGGAGAAAAATATGCTTTCTGACTTTATGGATTGCCTTAAAAATCAGCTTAACTTAAGGAAGTTATAAAGAAGACAGTCAAAAAAGCTTTGCAGTCCAAGGAGTGAAATTTAACATTATTGGTAGCCTGAACTGTGGTTGCTTGATTGTGTTAGTTTATGTTCAGGTGCCAGTTAACAGCATGATTCCAACAATATGGTTTCATTGATCCCCAAACCCTATTTTGATTTGATTTAACTGTTGTGGTTGATAAGCCATGCTCTCAATGATTCAGTGAACTGTCATAATGGTCCATCTTGTCTCTGTATCTTTTTATTCCTATTTTCCCATGAGAAAACAGGATCAGCAGCAGATTCAGTGGGTAACCAACTGTGGGCTAGGACCTGATCCAGCAAACCATTAACAGGGGCCTTTTTCGCTTACGTCAGTGGTGTGCTCCTAAAGGTGAACATATGCTTTGGTGCTGTAGTGAATCAGCCTGCAAGAACATTGCTAAGTTAACATCAGGGCTGTCTCAAAGAAGAAAAAGGTGTTTTTTCCTTAGCAGTGCTGATTCAGTGGTGTCCAGCAGAGCTTTTTGGAGACACAACCTGAAAATTATTTTAGGTTTTATTGCAGGAGAAAAAAATCTGGCCTATTTCATTGTAGGTAAGAAAATCAGACTTAACATGAAATTTAGGAAGAGGTGCTTGTATCTGGAATGGACAAATGTTGTTTTCTCCTTGGTTGAGGTTTGTAAAATTACTATGTCCAAAGTTTGGAGGCTAATGAGAGAGTTACCTGCTGTTTGTGGTTGGAGCCATGCTTCTTCTGCAAAGAGAAGTAAGACTATCCAAAATGCTTACCTAGTCCTCATCTGAATTAAATATTTTGCTTTATACTAGCAATAAAGTTGTAGGTGTAAGTTGGTATAAGAAGGGATTATTCAAAATTTATTTATTAAAAATAAATTCCTTCTCAAATGTTTGTAAGAACCTAGACCACACCTGTCAAGGTGGCTGTAATGTTTTCACGTTGTTACAGGTGGTAGTTGGCAAATACACCAAAACAAGAGAATTACATGTTTAAAATGAAATGTATTGATTTGACTATTATTTGAAGGTAGTGTAGAAACAGAACAGTGGAGATCCATCACAAGGTTGGCTGTAAAGTCTTTGTCATTACCAGTTCAGTACTGGGAAGCTCTAGAACCCTAGAAAGTTAAGGCTGTTTAGGAGAACCTTATTTTTATCCTGTATGTGAAATGTTTATGCTGATGACTTAGCTGCTTGAAAATAGTCCAGTTCTTCTTTCACAACTGAGACTCTTACAGACCAGAATTCAAGAATAGAAATACCAGCTTACACAAGGGCTCCTTTGCAACTTACAAGAAAGAGAAGCATAAAATGGTGTGAAGATACTATTCTGCATATAAAAACAACCTTAATATCAAGCTTGTATAGTTTATATAAAAATGATGACTTCCTAGAAGGGTGGTACCTTTGTACTTTGATAAAAATAGCATTATATAGTGAGTTAATCTTACAAAGGGGATTTTTTGAAACAGCACTTGAGAAAACCGTGGAAAAAGAATCCAGGTGGAGAGATGGCATTAGATTTTGGATTTCTTTTTGCCATTCAAGTTGAAGATGGCAATTAATGCAGTCATCTTGATTTTTTGCATTTAGTCACTCAGCATAAAGCGTGAAGCTCCCAATTCAAGCCTGCATACAGCGGGTGATTGCTTCGTACTGTGCTGAATAAGGCTGTTTCTGAACTGCAACTGCATCTAATCAGCACAGAGTGGGCTGACTTCACACCAGTTATTGAAAACACATTTTCATAAGTCTTCTTTCCTGATAAATATCCAGCCAGAATTCTCTTATATGTTGTAGTATGCATTGCTATTGAGAAATGTTTAGCGATGCATGTATAATGCCAACCGTACAAATACGGGTTTGTAATATTTCTTAGCATATGTGTGATGAATTCTTGAAGTTATCTCAGTCCTACAGTATATCTGTGCTGAGCAAACCGTGGCTGGGGGCCAAATCCATTTTACAGCTATCCAAAACAGTCTTGTGACCAATCAATCAAGTTTACACTTATGAAATGCCCATAGTGTAAGCACCTAAGGCACTGTGCATAATCCATATGAAAATAAATATGATATACTATCTCTGAATGGTGAAGTCAGGTGGAATTAGACATGTTCCTCCGAGGTTGTAGTAGATAAAGGAAGCTGGTTCTGTAGGAGGAGATGATTAACACATGGTACAAGTGCACACAACTTGTAAGGCCAGTCGCACTTTGGAGATGTGGATGGAAAATTGATGGAATGTCTGAAGGGAATGAAAGGGTACTAAATAAGAAGGTTTTATGAATGGGACACAGTCAGGCTGCTGAGACTTCTTCTGCAAATTGCTGTTTAGCCTTATGGAGAAGGCTCCTCTCTCACAAACACAACTCCACAAGCTTCAGTTATTTCTAAAATTTACCTGCTGTTCGTAGGAGTGGACAGCCCTGAGGCTTACTGGATTTTCAATGAGAGCATTGCAGGTTGGTCAAGTGTGCACTTGGCAGTATTTTTTTTTAAAGAAAAGGAGATGACCTCTCTGTCATGAGTGAGAAACGGATTTTTAAAAACAATGTGGGCAAAAACCCTACAGTACATAGTTTCTCTGGATACTGCAGTTTATTTATTTATTTATTTAGTTAGTTGCCCTTCCCTGCAAGGATGATCTTGGTCATAGGAGATGGGACTGAAAGTCAGGTTCACAGGTAGCTCCAGATCTCTGCCCCCATGGATGAGCCTGAGCTCCAGGATCTAACCAGCATCTTCCCTTCCTTCTTCCCACTTTCCAGGCCTCCCATTTTCCCAGTCTAACAGTCCCACGTGCAGAAGCACGTGTGATCCACCTCCTAGTTTTCGGTTTCTGTCTCGTGTCCATACCAGCTGCAGCTAGCAAGTGGCAGGTTTGTGTTTGAGCCTTCAAAAGTTCAGTTTTGCTGCCCCCAATTATCTGCCACCCATTAGCTGTTACAACTTGTGACTTTTTTTTTTTTTTTGCCAACAACACCCCAGCACTCAGCTATTAGTAGGCTGCTGGTGCAGCTCTCAGCATCCCGCTGCTCTGTGTGTGTCACAGCAGGAACATTCCAAAGAAAGCGGCGTTTTTTGAGGAGGGGTGAAATGGTTTAGGCAGTGTAGAATTTATTCTAATACATGAATCCAGTATTTAAATGTGCAGGTAGACGAAATTGCTTCCTGTTCTGCTAATCCTTTGCTGGATAATTTACAGCCTTCTGGGACTTAATTTCTAGTCTTTTCAGCTTTCGTTGATAAAGATGCAAAAAAGACAGACATGTACAAAAGGACTGTATATAGCGTATAATTCATTTCGTAGAGCTGGGACATCTAGCTGAATGTGCCATTGATTTACCCTGGCACTAATTCCTAGTGAGTAGCTCATTTTGAAAGTAGCTACAAGTTGGCATATTTGCAGGAGCATTGAATTCTGGCATGCAGTCACTGTTGTATTAAAAACATGATGTGCAGTGAGTCTGGAGAGCCTTTGAAAGTGAGATCTCAATAGAAGCTAGAGTTGTATTGTTACTCTCAGTGCATACAGCCTAAAAATACCCCAAAAAGAGTAAGCTATATATGTTACCAATAGTGTGCAGTTTAAGGAATGGATTTTTCTTCCAAAATGTGTCAGTGATGTTCTGTTTATTAAAAAATGGTTCTCAAAGCCGCTTTAAAGTCCATATGGTATCTGTTATGATTGCCTTAATAACAATTGCATAATTATGTGTATTATATCCTTATAGGATTGAATGTGCAACAAACATTGCTTGTGAGCAGCAAGTTTTTATGAGATGACAGCTGTTTTAGAACCAAAATTATAGCTTATTTATTGTGTGTATGCATTTGAGCTGGGCGAAAAATAGTGAAAGAATGAAATCTGCAAAAGGACTATTTCTCACTAAGTGTTATTTTGCAATAAAAAAGCTGGTTGTATTCTAAATGAACAATAAGAATGGGTTGGTTGGAAATAACATATTTCTGTGAAATAAGATGTTTCAAAAAGATGCAAAATGTACCAACTACCAAGGGCTTTTTCCCTTTCCTTGGATGAGAGAGGGACCTCCTTCAGAACTGGATAACTGCTTGGTAGTGGAAAGTTGTAATGGAAAAGATGAGGGATGAGTAATCATCCTCTTCCTAAAGCAAGGATGGGCATGGCCTGGGTGGTAACAGAGGGGAGAAAAGGGAGGAGCTGTTGAAGATTCATATTTTTTGTGGATCTTGTTATGGAAGGTCTGTGCTCTGGCCTGCAGACAGTGCACCTTATACTGTTACCCCAAGCGAGAGTTGAAAGGATTGGTTGCAAGAAAGTTAACTCAAGACTAGGGTTCTCTTTTCCCCATTTTCCTTGCTTTTTCCAAAGATCTGCCTGCCTGAAGGAGTGGCAAGTACAGTACCACTGAAAAATGTGAGGTACTTCAAGCCTTTCACGCTCTGTAATCACTGTATCAGAAATAATGGTCAGGGGTTTAGGATAAGTTGCAAAAAAAATCCCTTGTGAAAATGAGTATTTTAATTGAAAGTTAGTTTTCTACTGGTATTTACTTGTCAGAGAAAAGTGTGTCAGTTACAGGTTTTAGGAACTTGTTGAAGGTTACATAAAATCCAGAGTTTTAGCTTGCACATTGTTATTTGCAGAGACTGTCACCTTCTCGGTGAATTTAGGAAATGCAAGGTGGGAACTTGTAAAGCTGTACTGAGGAGGCTGGGGGGAGGAGTTCAGGTGGGTGTCTTCATTCCTGCAGATGAGCTGGAGTGTGGTTTCCAAGAAGGGGAAGAAAAGGTACATGCAGTACAAATGAACAGACATTTCATAACGAGGCTTATAAAGCATTAAAATTCAGGCACAGCTTCTGTACAAACACAAACTAAGGCTCTTGCATATACAGAAAGAAGCTCTCATTCTTTGTGAACAATCTTGGTACAAAAGGAGTTTTCAAAATACTGTAAGGTTGTTAAAAAGTGGTTCCCCAGCATAAATGAATGTAAAATTTCTGGTGTGTGCTGTGAGTGAGTGTCCCATTGGTTGAGTCTCACCGAGATCTAAAACCAGGAGTAAGAGTGACAGCTCAGCTTTACCCTGTGGTGATACTGTGACAACATTGTTGCACAAATTCCCTGTAACACAGGATAAAGGTTGATCAGAAATAAACTAGGCTACAAAGAGCAGCTTCAGCGATTCCAAAAATCCTGAGTGCCGTGAGAGAAAAATAACAGTGGACAGAAATTCTGTATAATCCCTGCTTAGGCTGTGGATCTCATTCCTGCAGGTAACATGTCTGTGGCTGAAGGGCTGCTGCCTACAAGGTTGCTGGGTTGTGTGTTACAAAGAAAAGCAAGGTGGAGTGATGGAGAAAAGGGGAATTCAGGAAACAGCAAGGTGCTTAGAGATACCACTGCTGAGGATGAGAGCTCAGAGGCTGGGCTCGGGCTGCATCCACCTCTAGGTTTTTCCAAATTTCAACTCTGAAATGCCTCACCAGCACTGGCTTTACTTGGATGCAGCTGCATGCAAGGTGAAGGCCTTGGTTTCAAGGAGCTTTTCAGAGAGCTGCAGCCATGGCAAGTGAAGGGCTGTAGAGCATGGGGTGCATGGCCCTTGCACAGGCAGAGGGGTTGCAGGAAAGCCTTCCCTGAGCTGCTCACTCCCATGGCTCTGCTGCTGCTGCTTGGCACCCGGGATCCCCAGGGACTGACTGCACATGCAGCGTGCAAATCCTCTGGAGTCTGCAGCTGTGCACTGCTGGTGCCTTCCCAGCATCATAACAAATGAGTGCTTGGAAATCCAGAGGTGCAGAGTTCGTGTGCTCTGACAAATGACATGGGCAGGAGAGATCTCTCTTCTGTAGGGCAGGGATTTTTCCAGATGGCCTTGTGGGAAGAAGTACTGTATGATGGCTTCTTTTGAAAATGCTTTGTAAGCTCAGAATTCTTCCCTGCTGTGTAACAAAACAAGTTTAGCTTTGTTTCTTTTTTTATTTGTTTTTTTAATTTGTTTTTTCCATTTTCAGGTTCATTTTAGACATAGCGGTATGTCAGATCCTTTGAATGGCAAATGCTGGCAGATTGGCTCATACATCTTTTGTGATAGAAATTATTGTCAATGGTGGGCAACAGTGATGTTGGCTATTTATGCAGTGATAGTTGTGTTTAAGTAGCTGTAAATTGTGTAGCTCTTGCTAATCTCTGAAAAAATAAGCCAAATAAAATGCAGTAGATTTTTATGGCCTTGGGTTTTATTCTGTGGCTGCATAATTTTTTATTTTTACCAGAGCTATGAAATGGTTGTTGGGCTCATAATTTAACAGAAATACTTTGTAAAATAGTAAGCAGGTTATTCAGATTTGTCTATTGTCTCTGATGTGATTTAAAGCAGTTTAAAAAAAATTTTTACAAATTCCGAGAGCTCATTACCTAATGCACTGAAATACAGATGGAAAGAAATTATACAAGTATAATGGCTATTGGGACCAGGCTGCAGGATCTTTCAAATGTGTTGTATCCTAAGCATAATAGAAGGTGTAATTTCAACACAAATACTCATTCCAATGTTGGCTTTTGTTTGGAAACTATTTTACTGAACTCCAGCATGCCTTGCACAGAAACTCAACAGATCAGGTTATGTTAGACAGGAAAGGTGTTTATTTCTTTTCTTTAAAGTAATGTCAACAGGTTTTCTAGTCGCCTGGAAGCTCGTTTGTAATTTAGAGGACTGGAGGACTGCTTTTCCTTTAGAGAAAATTGTGTGATCAAATGCTAAGTTCTGATGGGAAAAGAGTTGTAGCTGATGGGGAATTTTTGATTCTAGGGGAAAAAACCCAAAACTCTCTTAGCATGACATGTTTAGATCTAAAACAGCTTTCTAATTCTGATTTTTGCTAGCTTAAGCTTGTATTAAAAGATATATGTGTATATCTAGAACAAAATGTTACACTGAAACTAAAAAGTGAGACCTTTTTCTTTTTCCAGAAACGAGTTGCAGAAACTTGTGACTGTCTCTTGGCTTTCTTCCACTTCAGAATATGAAGGAATTTAGATGTGGGATATTTGGAATAACAGAAAATATAATTCCAGCCAAATTCTAGTCTCTGCAAAGCAGTCAGATCAAAGATTGTAATTTTGCTTTTAAGTTTTTAAAGTTCAGACCTTGTAAGGTGCATGTTACAAAGCATCATGGAAGCATTTGCTGGTTGGGTGTTATAATAAGATTTCAGGCAAGAAATTAATGTTGCTTAAAGAAATTTTGGATTCTAAGCAAAATAATATATTTCCAAGGTGATGTGACAGTTTTGCTGGATTCTACTGACATTAGTTTGGCGCTGTTAATATTTGTGGTACTTTTTTTCTGTCCTGAGTTTCCAATTTAGGAGGTACTCCAAGATATTATATCTATGGTTACTGCATTGTTGCTGTTTGTCTTTCCCTGGCTTGAAGCTGGTGTTTGTGAGTGAACAAACCACCTGTCATGATGAATCTATTGAAGAATTAATTTAGGAAACAGTCTTTGAGAGTTATTTTTAATTATGGAGATGACTCAAGAAGGAAGAAAAATATTGCTGATTACATCTGTTCCAAATGTTGTAAGTGTGTAATGCCATTCATTAGGCTGATACAAGTCTTGCTAGGGTTTCCACTTCAGCTGGAAGATGTCCCTTCACTTAACTGGACACTAAGTCTACTATGAGTAAACATTTAGGACTCTCTTTCACCTTCTTGGCATAGTCATCTGTATCTGAGAGTCATCTGTATCTGAGAGCCATCTGCAAACTCTGTGGTGGTGAAATGTGTGTGACACAGCGACCCTTTGTGCCAACAGGAAAGGACATGCAGTGGGATCAGAACAGATATGTTGAAAAAAACAGCATTTAATCTGTAGTAAGAGACCCTTGCACTGAGCTAGGCTAATTTCAAAAGTGTTACAGTGTTTTTCTGTCTCTGATTTTTAAGTCTCCAACATTGCAGTGGAAGTGTGTGTTATATAAATTGCACTGGATGTCAGAAATCAGTTTTCAGGTGAATATTCTGCTACCAAAGCTTGTCTCCTCTGAAATCTGGGAGTGTATCTTGAAGACTTCTGGTGGAACATATGGAATGATATTGCTGTGGTATAATACACATACCAGAAGGGATTTGCACTGAAATGCTGGTAACCAGGAAGAGCAAAGAATTTTCCTTTTCTAATTTCCAGTATCAGAGATGTTCTAACATGGATTAGACCATCCATCAGAGGAGAAGAGCCTGCTTGATGCAATACAGGCTGAATATATGGGATCAAATCACAACCTCTCTTGCTTTCAAGAAATATATATTAAAAAAAAAAAAGATAAGTAAAGTATAAAATTATCTGGTTTGCTTTGCTTACTTTCAGGTGAATGCCAAAAGTAAAACTTAAACAACTTTGGCCAACCATTTAATGATTAGAATCATCAGTTCAGTTGAAATAGCATGCTGCTTTAAGGCCTGTTTTTAAATCTAACCTGTTCAGGCTAGAAAGGAGCTTGGAAATAAAACAACATCAGAATCTTAATGTTTCATACAAACACCTACATGTTCCCACTGAGCAATTCTGCTGCTTAAATATTCTTTGCTCTTCCGGTTCTGTATCTGCCTGTAGTCTTCAGGACAATTCCTTGGAGATCAAGGAGTCAAGCCAACTAACACAAATACAGAAGTGTTGACAGCAGAGAAGAAATCTGCCTCTTTGCAGTCTGAATCTTGGGTTTGTCTGAGTTTCAGTGCTGTGCAAAAAGATTGGAGCATGGGGGTCTGAGCACTGCGTTGAGTTGCTTGTTTTTCTGAACAGAACCTTAACATGAAAGTCCAAAATCATAACTTAAACTGGTGCACTCCTTTTGTAATTCTTATTTGCTTATTGCTAGTTGGTTAGACTGTTTGCACTGGTTTGACTCACAAGACTAATTGTAATTATGAACATGTTTCTTTTTGTTTCTTCTTAGTTCATTTGGTGATTGGAGTATTTTTGGTTTGAAAAAAGGTGTAGATGCCATCAATAGAAATAGATTTTTAAACTGTGTTCATTACATTTATTTTGCCAGAGAGGTTGATAGGTCTGAAATTTTGGGGAAAGACAAATCATCATAGTCTTTTTTCGAAAGATTAAACAAAGAATTTTGGTTTTATATTTAATATACTCAAAATAAGTTGCATATTGATGGCATCAGCTATTCATGAAGAAGAGTTGCATAGATTAAAAAATATTTTAAAAAATTATATTTTAATTGAAATATATGTCCTTATATGCTATTATGCAAGTTTCATGTCTAAAATTGAGCATAAATATTAAAGTTCTTTAATATGTTAAGATTCTACATATGTGAAAGTCTTATCTCATACTTGTCAGATGAAATTAGTTTCTTGCAATAGGAAAGTAACAGGAGATTTCTTAATTAAGTAACATTTTCATATTCAAATTCATTTGTTCTCATTTTGTCATCAGTTAAAGAAGAGGTTGTAGAGACAAGTTGCATACCTGTATGCCAGGATGATCCGGTCAAAAAGCTGTGATTAATAAAGTCTTTTTTGTTATATCTATATTCCAGACAATTCCATCTATTTTGTTCTCATCAGAATCAAATTATAGCAAATACTTGCTTTACCCAAGATTCTCCGTTCCCCAAGAGCCCTTCAGCATTACTTGTAGCACTACCTTGAAATACTAATGAAATTAAAAGTACTGGAAGAATTTAAGCTGATTACATTTAGTGCCTTTTTTCTTCTGAAGGTGTCTCAGGCTCACTTGTCTTTCTTTAAGTGGAGCATTTCTGGAGGTTTTTCCATTTGCACACTTTGCATGTGATGCCCTCCAGGATAAGGCCTGTACCATTGATGGTCTGCAAATTAGAAAAGAAGAAGCAAACTCTTATATCAAAACTGACGATGGAAAAGATGTAAAAATATCTTTAATATAATTGCTCTAAGTAAGGCATATTGCAAAAAAGTCTACTGAGGGAAGGTCAGTGATGAGCTCATTTCTGTGGAATTTCGGGTAGGGATATACAAAATGCTGTGAATGCTCCCCACCTCTCAGCTGGGGAGATTGATACTGCAGCAAACTTTCCTGTTGGAGACACAAAGATTCTGTCTTAAGATAAAACAAGTATTTCCCAAACTTTGTGAAGAATGAAAAAGGTGAATTACTAGTGGTGTAAATGGTTGACTGAAATGGTTTTGGTGTGCCAAGTGGCAGATGTAATGTCATTATGTTGAACACAGCTTGGGAAAGCTGAGGCATGTAAGCATTTTGCATTCAGAATAAGTTATTAAGAAATGTAGTAAAAAAATAAAACTTCTAACACCTGCATAAACAGAGCCAGTGCCAGATTCAGAATGTGCAGGAGCCAGACTTGCTGTGCAATGAGTACAAGGCATGTGAAACTTGTTGCCAAATGGTATTGCAGTGTCTTATGGTTTAAAGAGAGACTGGATGAGTTCATGGATGAGAAAGTCACTGGGGGTAACTTAGAAACTAAAGGCAACTGAGAGCAGGTGGAGTATTAACAAGAGTACCTGTATTTGGGAATACTGTGCTTGATTATCCTGTTCTTGGTCATCTTTTCACACCTCTGTTACAAGCAGCATCTCAGGCCTGGTTGGTCTTTGCTTTGAAAGAGTACTGCAGTTCTCGTGGTCTTTCCTTCCAGAGCACCATCTGCCATGTATGAAAGGTCAGTTACAAAAACAAACCAGCAAATGGCAGAAAACATGGTCTACTAGAACAATCCTGTGGTGGTATGTGGGAAGAAGTCAGTAGGCCAGTCATGTATCCATCATGTCTGGCTGTTGTCTCTTCCTCTCTGCAGAACAAGGCTCAGTTTCAACAAGAAGACAAATGCTGGAAGGAAGATTAGGGTAGGGCCTCATTGAAAGGAATTACAGAATCTGTTTCTCATCCCATGCTCTGCCCGGTGTGAAAGGTACAGGTGGGAACATCTGGAGGGGAGATCTCAGAATAGTGTTTGGTTTTACTTAGGGACCTGCATTCCCTGCTCCCATTTCGTGCCCCTGAGTTCCTGCATCACTGCTCTCTGTGCCCTGTGCCAGCGTCAGCACTTTCCCTGGGTTGGGGCACTCTGCTCCATTCCCAGGCTGGTGTATGGAAAGGGGAGGAACAAGTGCTTCTCCTGAGGGCAGGATCTTTCAAATCTTGTTCTGCTGCTTCTGTACGAAGTGGCAGGCTGTCCTTTTTAACTGAGATTAGCGGGCACGAGCTTGTCAGCAGGAGCACTCATTTCCTGGAAGCAGGACGTGGAAAAGGCAGTTGCAGGGGGCAGGTTAAAACACAATCCAGTAAGAAGTTGCATGTACAAAGCAAAGTGGACTTTAAACTCTCCATGGGCCTCCATATTACTGGCAAACAAGCCTTGCTGAAAAGCACCAAGTATGCATACTGGATCACCCTTTGGGAATAAATGGCACATTGAGCCTCATTTTTACTTCACTCAGTTGCTTCATTATACCGACCTTCTGTCTTTGGAGGACCTGAATTTGTAGAGGCAGAATAGGTATTGATTTCCTTTTCTCTCTTCTTGAAAGAATAGGCTTTTGGATCTTTTTATTTTTCAGTTTCTGTGGCTGTAAATCAAAGAAGTGTTGTATGAAACTGGGAGCACAGAGGTCTTCTATTTGTCCAGCCACTGCAGTATTGGAATAGTATGATTATCAAAAATCCTATCAAACTCCATAAAAATTTGCAAAGTTTTGCAAATTTTTTGGGTCACAGGAAGTTAGAATTTTTAAAGAAGCTGTGTAGAATCCACACTTGCTTGTACAGGTACAGTGGAGTGTGACCTGGTGTAGGAGAACAGTTTGTAATGATAGGTCAGAAGGGAATTTTCCTCAATAGATTACAGCTGTACTGATTACGGAAGAGTGGAAACAGCTTTGCCTGTCCAATGAGGATGGAGGTTATAAAATATGTGTGGGTTAGCTGGTTGAGAGTTGGAGTCTGCTGAAACTCAGGATGGAGTCTGCTGGCTGTGCTGTGAGGGACAAGTGGTCATGCAAGGGACAGACAAGGTAAGAAGATGTTGTGTGAGGGACTGACAAGGTAAGGTGGCCAGGTAAGGGACAGCTTGGGGTTAGCCAGTTGTGCAGAAGGAAGAAGGAAACTTGCAGAGAGGAGGAGGAAAGGAGTCAGTGCTGTGTGGAGTTGCCTGAGAGAAGGCATGAAAAGTTTTAATAAAGGACTGGTGATGGTGCCAGTAGTGTCTGTCTTGACATAATTACTACAACCTAGCCTTTACATTGCAGAAATGTGTGTCTGAACAAGGAACACGGGGAGAGAGCAGGGAGGAGGCTGCAGAGGTTATTTGGGTCCTCAGCATACTGAATTAAGGGAACAAACCCTCTGTTCTGGGCCACTGTGACCTGGAGGCAGCACACAGTGGTCCAGCAGCACTTGGCAAGGATGAAAATGTTACCTGCTTTGTCCCTAGATGCTGTCACAGGGGTCTCTCTACCTGGTGGAAGAGCAGGCAATATGGTTGTACTTAGAGAGCTGTGATTCTTTCAATTGTAAGCAATAGTTTTTGAGTAGGTTTTTTTCTACAGTCTGTTAGGACTGTGGAGTTGTTTAGACCTCTAGTTAGCAGCAGAAGCAGCAGTGACACTCAGTCTGACACAGGCAATTAAGTGTTATATTTTCAGGATTGGAAAGGCAAGGCTGCTTTAGAAAGAAAAATCAGAGGAGAATTATGATTGCCCGTGATGCCTAGATAACACTTCTAATATTTAAGATATATATACTTGGACAATGACTTGCATTGCAATGATTTAGGAATTGATTTGTAGAGACAGGTTGTAATACTTTATGTTTTTAATTACAGCTGATAGCGCTGAAGCCAACAGCAAAAAACAGTGTGATGGAAAACCAGCTAATTAGGGTCTTAAGCCCAAACCCAGCCCTCTCTAGAGGCAGTGTTGTTAACAATTTTTCTATTGTTGCAGAGTGTAGGTTCAGTTTTAGTCCATAATAAAAGATGCTGAAGTAGATTTCCTAGAATTGTCTGTGTGAATAATAATCCTCAGTGGCTGTGAAAGTATGGGGGAATATCTGTTTATACAAGTTGCACATTCTCTGGCAATCAGCATTTACGCCTTTTAATTAGAATTTAAGACTGACTGGCATATCTTACATATCATATGTTGGAGTGTTGAAAACTCTTAACTACTTATGTGTGTTAGTTGCATTCTTAATTTCTGTCAAATTTCTGAACTTCCATTTGTATAATCCTGAGGTATCCTCAAAAAACTTCCACTGATTATGATGGGACTTATCTGATAACTCATATAAAAACTCTTAAATAATGAGTCACTGAAGTTAATTGATTCTTTAAGTACCCAAGTTGGATTTCACTGTCTTATTTTATGTGTGTACATTATATTAATAACAAAAGAATTTTCCTTAAATAATACTGTAAATACTTCTGAACAGCAGGCTTTTAACCACTGTTACAGTCATGTCTTCTGGAATATATCCTTCAGTGCAATTTAGTACCCCAGTTGTAGAAGAAGGGAGGAGTACCTGCCTTGGAGGAAGAAGATTCTTCTCTCCTTGTCAGAGGAGAAGGCAAAGATACAAATGATAAATAACAAAAAACAACCAACATATGCAGTGGCATTTCCTAGGAAGGCTGGCGTGGCTGCTAAGATAAAGATACTTGCAAATTCTTAGAAATTATATTCCTTTTGGAATTGCCTGGGAGAGTATTAGCACAGGATTGTTTTTTGGTTAAGCAGCCGAAAGAAATGCACCTTCTCTGTATCTCCATCTAAATAAAGAAACCCAACAAAACCACCAAAGCCCCTATTTTGGCCCACAATATTTTTTCTTCCTGGGAAACTGGGCCTAGCCTGAGCATCTCTTCCTTAGGCTGACTAGTCAACCAGCAGGTTTCCCATTGACAAGGATGAGGCTGTCGAAATGGTCCTTGACCTTCTAAGCCTCTGGGAAGCAGTGGTTTAGAAACTCATAGCCTTTAAAGTCATGCTTTTTGAGAGTCAGTATATCAGCCAGGAATTCACCCAGCTAATGCTTTCTATTGTCTGCTGCTTTATGTGTAAAGTGCTGTGTTTAGTTAATGCTTTGCTGTTTCTTCCCAGTTATTTAACCTTTGTTTAAAACGAGGGAGGTTTTTTCATTGCTGTTGCCAGATGCAAGTGGCATCTTTTTGTGTTTGTTAAATGGGCAATCATGATGTGCTTCAAGTATGCCAAAGGGTTTCCCCTTTTAATACTGTAAAACAGGAATAGCAACAACAAAAATGACTAGAGTTGAACTTTTAAAACTTTTTATTTTTTCCTCAGCAGTCCTGGAACTCAGGTGAAAACAGTTGTTTACATGTAGGTTTGACTAAACCTTGGTGCAGGTGAAGCCGAAGGTTGGGTGAACCTTTCACTGATGATGTTTTTATGCATGGCTTGTTCCCCATTATGGTTCTTTATGGCTCCGAGCATTGTTGATGTTTCAGAGGTCAGGGATTGCCTTGTTTTGCTATGTAAAATTAATAAAATTAAGGATGAATAAGTGAGTTTGCCAGTATTTTGTCCATTTCGTTTTGAGATTCTCTCATCACCTTTTCCACATCCTGATGGGCAGCACACAAACCCTATCGAGGGACCAGTTGCCATTAGAGGGTAGTGCTGAGGAAGGACTAAACTTTATAAAGGAATGACTCAGGCCTGCCAAATCCTGCAGGGAGAAAGCAAGCCAAAGGCTTTGTAAACATGACTTCTGTACTGTCCCCCGTGCTGTGGTTAGATGCTGAGGGTTGACGCTGCTGTGGAAAGCAGGAGTTAGCTCATGCTGTTCTGTGATTTGCCTGTCAGTGGCTGGAAAGTTGTGCCACATGTCAAAATTCTGAGTTTTCCACTTTGTGTGAGCTGTTCCCAATCTGTCTCGTTTTTCTCACGAAGTGGCATTTTGTGGAGAGTATCCCAACGATTTTATTGCTGAACAAATAAGAGGAAAGTATCTTTATTCTCCCCATTGTGGAGAAAATAGCTGTTTTATGTCCACCCACAGAAGTAAAACTACTTTGGTGCATTTGAACTGAGCACTTCCTTTTCAAGACAGAGTGCTTCTCCCATAATCACAGTTTGTAAGCTCCTCTTAGTAAGACCTGCTCATGTTTTGCTTCAGAATAGCTTCTGGGCCTGTGAGTATCTAAGCTCCACTGACATCCACACACCAGATCTGCTGTGGTGTTTGGGAATAGTTCAGAGTGGCTGAAGAGACCATATTCTTTCCTGGAGTTAAACTGTGCACTTGCTGTTTTCTGCAGGGTTTGATCTGCACTGTTATGTGCTCTGTATTTGCTTTACCTTCCTATTTAAGGACTGTTGGATGGAATTATTTTTCAAATATAACTGCTCAGTCTCTGCTTTCCAGATGATGTATTACAGTGTTAAACTTCTGGTTTAAACATCACTTAAAATCTTAACTGCACAGAGTTACAGAGCCCAGCTTCACCCCGAGGAGCTCCTGCAGAGCAGGTGGCAGGACACTGGCAGGCTAATTTATGTAGTAAAGCCTCCAATTCCATTGTTAATTCTGGTTTCCACTGTCTACTTCTGTGGCTAGAACCTAGAAGTTGCCACTGGCATTCCATCATGAAAATACGGGATAAGAATCAAGACAAATGGTCATAAGTAAAAAACCTTGGGGCTTTAATCTAAAAGTTAGTTTTCAGTTAACAGCAGGAGGAGGGTTGTTGTTTGACCTACTACAGTGGAAACATAGTCTCAATATAGGATTTTGCAGCTTTGTTTCTAATTGCATGAACAAGTAGAAGAAAGGATGGGGAGAGTAAAGTTAATTTGAGAAGTGATAACTCTTCTGAGACAAATCTTAAATCTTTCTGAAACAGGAAGGTTAAAATAGTACTCACTGAGCACTAAATTTCACTTTTGCAGTATTTCTTTCCTGTAGGCTGATTAAATTGTCCAGTCTCAAGGGAAACAATGGTTTTTTCTACATTGTGGTAATGCTTGGTATTCAATATCCAATTTAGGTTGTTTGTTTAATAATTCATATTTGTGATGAGTCTTGGTAAGTGAAACTTTTTGCTTATACATCTGAGTTGTTGTTGAAAAATGCCTTAATATCTCATCTTAAGAGTGTAAATATACATTTATATCTTACATACCTGTTTTTCAAAAAATAGTATGATTCCACAACACATCTGTTTGCAGTTTCATAATTATATTGCCAACATTTATAAGACTCCATGGGACAAATTTTAAATGATCAGTATGGTGTCCTGTAAAATATTCTTAAGGGCTTTGATTTTGATAGAAAAAAATTACCATAATGCATAGGAAAAGATAATGGCTATTCTTCAATCAGCTACTTCCTAGTCTCCTGTGACCTTTTAACTCCCAGGCTGTCAGATAAGGTTTTCCAGTTAGCAGCTGCATTCCCTCTCAAGAGAAAGCCATGATAAATTAATTTGAATCTGAATTTTTTCTCGATTTACCCAGGAGTGTGTTGAGGTGTCTTTAGCGAAGGATGACCCTGAAAGACAGAAAATAAGGGAAGTTTCAGGCAATATTTATTGGGGCAATTAAAAAAAAAAAAAGGTTGCTTTCTCAAACATGCATGCTGCTTGAATGAAACCTGCATTAGGCACTTATATCTCATAGCTGCTTGTTTACATATTTGCCTTCTTTCTAATTTAAGTCCCTTTAATCCGGTTACTGGAAACTGCATGCGCTGAAACTGAAAGGCAAAATGTCATCTCTCAGTGGAAAGCTGGATAGCAAATGGGCTGAGGGCAGCTCAGGAGAGCAGGGAGGGGGGGCAGAGGGGTGTAGGAAAATAAACTGCTTCAGCAACACAAACCTGGGGAGGTAGGAGGCAGCTGAGAGAGGAGCCAAAGAAAGAAGTACCTGTAGACAATGTGGTTGTGAGAAAATGTCCTATGTACAGCCTTGGAAAGGGGAGAAATGTAGGGATTAGATCAGGAGAGGGAAACCATGAGTGGGATGTGAGAGCTGAGACAAGATGAAAGAAAATTGTGGAGACATTTTATCTCTGGTAGAAAATCTTGGACAAATATTGCTTATTGCCCCTGATAACAATGCCTCATTTGGGCTCAAGATTATTTCTTTGCTCAGAAGTAGCAGTTCCCAAAAGGGTTGCTTACAGTTAAATACTACAGGTTGTGGATTTCTTGGCAGCTGTCATTATTTAAACATACCTGCAGTCATGGAAGGGTGAAATGGTTGTAGAAGACAATCCCTTGCAGGAGTCTCAGGACAGAGAGCTGTCATGAGCAATGTGAGAGTACAGCTGCTAACTTTATGTTCACACAAGCTGACTTTACCTTGTGTTAGTGGGGACAGAGCTGGTCAGAGTCGGTCTGTGATGCATTTCCACTTGTGACAGGACCTGGGAGTGCTGACATCCTCCCACTGTACCTGCTGTGTGCTTCTGCCAAGGACTCACTGCAGCTCCAACGCTGCATTTGTGTGTGTTACTGTGGATGAAAGCCTGGGCTTCCCTTTGTGTCGCACCAAAGTGAACGTGTTGGTCTGCTCCCAAACCACTGGGGCCTCTTATGCTTCAAGATTTTGAAAATTGCTCCCAGCTGCTCTCTTCATCTTCTCCAGAGTGCAGATTTCCAGCCCTGAATATGCATGGTAAAGCCTGTAGGTCTAAAGCTAACTGGATCCCCCATACAGCCAGTGCAAAGAGGGAGTTTGCTCCACAGGATGGGGAGTTCAGTGGCTACATCCAACTTGCTTTCTAGAAAGACTAATGGCTACCTGGGGAACCAAGGAGAGCAGCACATTATGGTAAATTATTACTTGTGAACATCCTGTGAAATCTAATCTTCCAAACACTGTCATTTACCAATTCCCAATTTGCTTTCTGCCCATGTGGTTTCAGCAGCATTAGTTGCAGTTGGCCGGTTTAGCAAACATTTTTTGTCATTACTTGTATTTGCTATTACATTCTTCCAAGTGTAAATCATGGAAAGTAAAATCATTAGGTAGCTGAATAGTAATAAAAGTATCTCAACATGATGTTCTAGAGACACCTATCCAGCCATTTATAAAAAGAATAAAATGAAAGAAAGAAGAAAGGAGTATCAGAGGAAAAATGTGTTCCTGCAAGTTTTTAAAGCTGCTGTATGCTTTAACAGTTTTCTTTTTCACCAAAAGAAATTAATATTATTTTCGGTTTGAGGAATTTAATAAGTAGATGATACCATACGGAATTTATAGTTACAGCTTTTTTAACTACAGCTGAGTAAGTTCTCAAAGTATTTCTTGTGTAAGAAAATGAAAGATGATAGTTTTTAAAAAAGTTTCCTTGGGATGCGGCAAGTTTTCTTTAAGTTTTCAGACTTTAAGATGTTCCATGAACAGACAAGGTCTTGCATTCTTTCTCATGGATTTTTTTCCATCTGGTGGGTTTTTTAAACAGTGTGTTAAAGTGGAACATGCCATCCTTTTTCACTGTATTTTTAAACCATTTTTTTCACATGTGAAGTCAGTACCATTCATAAATGGTTGTGGTCCTTTATTAAATAGATGATGTTAATAAAGCATTCTTAATGCATTTACCAAGCATCTTCATTAATACTGGTAAAGCCTGTTTATATTAATATTACCAGTTTCCAATATTACAAATGTTACCATTTTATCAATTACCTTGAGAAGTAATTCACAATTCAGTTCTGGTTGGCTGGGTCTTTATCAACCCTGCTCAAGGCTGTCAGGGTCTGATGCCTGCACTTTGCCTTTACCTGTTGAATGTGATTTTGATGACAAACATAGTGAAAGTTCCTGTATGGAATAATACTTTTACACCATGGCAACAGTATCAAAACATTACTGCTCTTCCTGCACTCATTTTCTTCTGCCAGTTAGAAAAGCAGTTTGTGACTAGGGAGTTGGATAGACTTGGGAAAGCAGAGAATTGAGCCTTTTCAGGGCATATAGGTCAAAAGTTCCAAGACAGAAATTATGCATAGATTAACTAGTACAACTAGAATGCATAGAATCATGGAATATTCTGAGCTGGAAGGGACCCACAAGGATCATCAGAGTCCAACTGCTGGCTCTGCACAGCAAGAAATCACACAAACTTTCCGTAAATAAATAAGCAAGACACCCAAATAACCTGGCTTTGACATAAAGAGGCATAGAACTTTTTTCTCCTCAATAATGACCCTACAGTTGTCTCTTGTAGCAGGTTAAATTGAGCCCAGTGTGGGCATTGGGACACCTGTCTGTAGAAAAGTTGCTCAAACACTTGTTTTGCTCTAATGATGGACACTGTTTCTAAAAGCACAAAAGCTCCTGTGCTGGGGGGCCACAAGCAAGGCTGGAAGCCTGGATTCCCAAAGTGCTGCTGGGGACAGAGCCAGGTCCTGGCCCGGGCTGTCACAGCAGAGCTGTGCTGGGCTTAGCTGGGTTGGGCTTAGCTGGGCTTGGCTGGGCTGCTCCTGGTGAGGCTGCTGGGGACACAGACCCAGGCTGACAGCATGAATAACTGGCTGGAGGAGAGAGGTCAAAGTGTCTGATGACTGGGGCTTCTAGTACTTTCCAACAGTAACTGAAAGAAGTATTAATTTTGTCTGTCAAAACAGACTAAAGATGTACTTAGGCACTGAAGATTATTCATTTAAATTATGAAAAGGCTGAAGTTACAGTGATGGATGTTTTGGAGGATGCAAGTGGGGACTTAGTTCTATTTAAATATGAATTCACAGTGGAGCTGTCGTAACACCCCTTACTGTAAAAAGTGGAGTTGCTGAGCTGCAAGATTTGTTTTCTGAAACTATGCTTAGGATTTATCTGGTCTTCTGCTTCAACAGTATTTCTCAGATTAGGGAATTTAATCTTTTTAAGCCTGGCTGTTTAGTCAGTGGTGACCCACAGGGCAGTTGTGGCATGAGAGCTTTCCATGCAGCTCTGAGCTTTGGCTGGATCCCATGGGAGCTTTGCAGGTTATATGAAAGGAACTCAGACCTCCAAAAGGACATCCTCTGGAATGCATTTCCTCTAGGAAATGCAGGTTAAGTGCATTCATTCTTCTCAAGGATGCTTTGGGCCCACCAGTAGGTGAATTTTTCCTTATGAAAGGCTATTTTGTGCACCAGACATTATACACTTCAAATCTCAGCTTCACTGAAATGGCAGAGATAGAGTAGATGTTAACATACTGTAAATTAACGTGGACTTTCAATTCCGTTCAGCTTCTTTTTCTTCATTTTAAAGAACTACCTTAGATGCCTGAAGCAAATACAGTTTTATTATTTTAAAAAGATTAATTTTTAACTAGCAATGGTGGAACACATCATGCAATTGCCTTTTTAGGAGTTGTCCTGCCATGTGAGAAGCAGTTTGTGTGGAGTCTTCATCAGGTTGTTACAGGAAAGGGGCCCATGCTGAACATGGGGGTATCCCCCACTACACGTACAACTGATTTTTATGCTGTTTCTTGTAGGACCTATTGCAGCTTTTATAACCACAGTTCTTTAAAAAAGCTTCATAAAGGTGCACTTAAAATGCATAATGTGAATTTAAAGTGTAGCATTATAGCTTTTAGTATATTGGTGTATATTCTGGGGGGAAGAAAAGGAGACAGAGTTTTTGCAAACCTTACTTTATGGTCTTGCCTTCGTGTGCTTTCTTGTGGTTGTTTCTTGGCTGGTTTTTGTTTTGTTTCTTTTTTTTAATGTGTATGGTTTCAGGGATTCTTTTTCCTTGTTTGCTTGTTTCTTTGGTTTTTTTTTTTTTTTTTTTTTTTGTTGTTTTTTTTGTTGGTTTTTTTTGGTTTTTTTTTTGTTTTTATTTGTGTTGTGTTTTTGTTTGCTTTTTATTTTTTCTCTATTCCTCTCTTCTTCCTCTGTTTTCTAGCTGCTGATCTTGCAGAGCAAAACCAAATTTTATCATGAGTGGAGCAGAAAATAGCCATCAACTAGTAAGAAGTTCCATGCTTCTGGAATATTGAAGTTCTTTCCCCATTTTATTCACTGCAGGTTTAATGAGTGTTTAAAAAGTCAGAACCTTCAGGAATTTCAAGGTATCTCTCTGCAGCTTTCCCCATCTTCTAAGAGAATAAAGTCTAGGAGAAACTTGGGAAAGGGTTTTGTAAAATACCCTCTTAACCGATTGGGATAAAACAATTGTGACTGTGTGAGGATATATGCAGACATCTTATCTAAGTCTAGAACTTGTTTTGAACTTTGAGTGAGATTTATTGTTCTTTTAGATATGCTTGATCCCATTACAGCCTTTTAAAATGTTCAGGGCCAAGCATTTTTGAACAAAAGTGGTGAATAAGTGACTTGCATTTAACACAGGTATGAGACTTCTCCACCCTAGGAGTTCCTATCTCGACCTTGGATAAATAGTCCCTCCAGGAGAGCCCTGCAGACAGACAAAGGCCTGGTGTGTGTTTGCTCAGAGAGATACTGCTGCTCTCTGCAGCTCTTTACAAACTGAGGGACTCTTTAAAGACTTCATGGCTACAGACATCTTGGCATGAAGGGGACTTTGTGACAAGCACGTGTGTTGTCTTGCAGCAAAGTGACCTTTTATAAGGGACACGACATATTTCTCTAGGAACAGGCATGGTTTGCCTGTTGGTAAGGTCTATGTAGTTCACGTTTCTGTGTTTCTGAGCATATTCCAGGATGCTTATGAATACTTCTGTGGTATTTTCTCTACCCTCTGGCTCCCCCCAGTCTCCATTATTAAAAGATTGGGTGCATAATTAGTTAAAAATTTGCCTTGGATTTAACAAGTTTCCTTTTTGGAGAAGGATTTGCATTTTTTGTGGTGAGACAATTCCTCTTTTCTGCACTGCGCATGACAAAATGCATGGCTGGCTGATGAGTGAATTCAGCAAAAATAAAATAACTTGTTCCAATATTTTTAGACTTTTAAATGCCACTATCTATTTTACTATCACCAGTCCTTGATTTATTGCAGTTCTGCTTGCTCAGGGATTGCAATGTCTTCTAGTAAGAGTCACCATCCTGCTCCTACCCCTTCCTTGCACAGATCAGATGGCTGTGCAGTATTAGTAAAATGTAAACTAGCAGTTTAAATGAGATTACTGGGATTAGTCATCTGGATGGAGAAGATTTAATGTGGCCTTCATTGAGGTCCTTAGAATTGTGAAGTAGAGAGCAAAGCCATTATGGACAAGGAGGAGAAATGGGAAATAGATTCAGTGTAAGAATGGATATGGTTTATCTTTTGGGTATTTCAGAAGGAGTAAAAGCATGATATTGCCTTTCATTGCTCTGATCAGCATGGAGATTTTCTTGTGGCAAGAGAAACATACCATGAAGTAATTTCTTTTTAAATGTGGCATTTCATAACAGTAATAAATATTTCTGCTCTGTTAATCAAGTGAAGGAAACATATTTTCTCTCTCCATGTATCTGTATAGCACCACGTGTGTCCAAAAGACTTGCTTAAGACACCTTTCATCTCACTATTTTTATATTACAGCAAAAAGACTTTTATATAGGTCCAAAAGTCTGAGTAGGAAAAACATATTAAGACTCAGCGGATCCTCACAAGTTCTGTGTAATCAAGGTGTTGCAATAGTGAAGTAATAAACTCTCCCCTCAACTTCACACCTTTGAAGAAGCCTGTGCTGAGTTTTATTCTTGGCTTGTAGCATGCTATTTCCACCTCCTCAGTCTGATAGCTGTTGTCTAAGAAATATTGGAATTTGTCTTTATTTTTTGGTCATTTCCTCTCCCTCATGCAATATCAAAGTGTTGTCACCCAGTTCTCTTCTGCTACCATATGTAGCTTTTCTCCTTTGTTCTAGTGTAAGAATTAAGGGGTTTTTTTCATTGTAATTTTCAGTAATTAAACTGATTAGAATTAAACTGGTGGGGAAACTGCATTTGATTACACAGGCAATACAGAGGAGGTAAAACTCATCTAACTAGGTTCCTTTCCAGCCTTTAGGCTTTTAATAGCTAAGTTAATTTCCTAGAGGAGTATGGGCTGATTGAAGGAAAAACTATAATCATTAATTGCAGAAGATTTAATTTGTTTGAAGTATAAAGAAAAGACTGCCTGAGACTTTGGGGGAAGAAAAGAGCTGTGCTCCAGTGCAGTCCCTTATTCCAGCCAGATCACTGTGGATTTTGCTGCCTCTAACATACGCTGGTAGCATTTTGGGACTGTTGGTGGGTTCTATACATATTGGTAGAAATGATACCAGCAGTACATGAGATAAATTAACAGGACACCTTTTCCTGCAAATAATGACCATAAACTTATGCAGGGTATTTAACCATGTGGGATTTTGACTGCAGTCTCCCTGCCTGATGCTTTGGGACAGCAAATCCTCTAGCTCCACTGAGCCATCTCTCTGCTAATGTGCATATAGAATGTGTGATTGATGTGACTGCTTTTCAAGAGAAAAGAGAATTTTCCATATTCAATAAAGTTTGGGGGGTTTTGTTGTCATATAATTTATTTCTCCCTGATGGTTACAGCATGTGACTGGTGTTCTGGGGCCTCTCTCTATTAATTGCCACTAGAAAAGTAATTTTATATAGAGCTATAAAAGATGATTCATCTTTTCTTTTCTGAACAGCTATAAAAACATACTTTACCTGCCTCACAGATGTGCATATGTATGGCATAAGATGCCTGTGATATCCTTTGACATTACTGGTCTTTGTATTCATATAAACAACGTTTGTACTCTGCCTAATTTTGTCTTTGTTTTCTTAGTACATTTTTCCGAATTACTCAGCTGCCTCATAAATCACTCTAGCAGTATTAGAATAGTGAAATTAAGTGTTTGCTCTGCACAGATTAGATGATAGCATCCTTGTTTGTATTTCCTAGATGTGGAATAGACCACTGGGAGTTACATACTAATCCTAGATTCAAATGGTCTATGTGAAAGCTTGGAGCTTCCTAAGATCTTTATTTTTCCTCGAGGTAAACTATAGAAGGAAAAATAACTCATTAAAATATCATCTCACTGAGAGCAAGGCATTAGAAAGTTGCTCTAGATGTACTATATATATTGCAGCATTTTGGAGAACAATGATTCAACTTGGACCGGTGTAGTTTTTGAACCAATGTTCAACCCAGCAGGGCTTTTGAGCTGCATGTGTCTGTCTCCCTTTTTGCCTTACAGAAAGATTGATAAACCAAAATCATGAAAGTCCTTATTTAAGCAGCACTTTAAAAATGCTCTTTAACAGCACAAAAAAGGAACAGCATACTTTGAAGTGATTAATCAACTTTCTCCAATTTATCTTTGGTTTGTTTATCTGTAGAAATTGTTTGTAGGATTTTTCTTTCCTGTTCTCAGTCCTAAGCTCTGATTCAGGAGCCATAGTCCTTTTTATTGAAACTCTCAGTGAGAATACTTTGTAGGCTGTACAAAATAGCTTGTGATTGAGTTGTGGCCCATGCAAAGGGGCATATGTGTGCTGTTACATGTTTTATGTGCTGATTCTGCTCTTGAATAAGTGTGCAAACTGTGACTAGAAGCAATGAAAAAAAAAGTAGCAAAAGAGCAAGTATGAGCAGTTCTTGCGGTTTTGAGTAGCGGTTATGTCTGAAAGGATTTGTGGTGGAAGTGCTTGTGGTGATGGTGGTAAATTAACCACAAACATCTTTGCCACCAGAGGATGAGTTCACATCATCTGTCTTGGGTTCACAAAACACAGATGTCCCACACTGCCACTGGACACTGCCTGCCTGTCATCACTGGCTGTGTAGGGAAATCAGTCTTCCACTAGTGTTCTGCATCCAAAAATCTAGGCTCATGTAGACTATGGAAATAAGTTACTTAACATATTGGGAGTAGCCCAACATGACAAGGTTGCATGAATCCTGCTTGATACAGGCAACATTTCCATATCTAAACTGGCCAGTGGAATTAGCCAGAAGCAAGGACATGAAATCCTAAGGATGCCCCACCCACTGGTGCCTATGATGAAGTTATTGATTAGGAGTTGCTACTTGATGATTATTTTTCTGTCTGCACAGCATTATCAGCATTGGCTGTGTGACATCATGCCCTCCTGTTGTGCTTCACAGAAAATTGAAGGCTCCTTGTCCAGCATAACCTCAGTGAATTTTTCATCAAAGCCTCAATGCTGCTTCTGGCAGATATTACCTGCTGGAAGGCACAACCTTATAACAACATTGCCTGTTTACTGCAAATTCTTGGATAATAGCTTTAATCTTCTTTATCATTAAGAAGTGCCTGTAATCCTAGTGTTAAAGAGGGATCTTAAGAGTATAACATACTGACTCCTTGCTTTATTTTTTGCAGCCACAAAGAGCAGGTACACAGGTGATGAGCAGGGAAATGGGATGCAGGGCACTGTTTGCTAGGGAAGTAACCACACAGCACGGCTCAATCTGATGGTTGTTGGGATAAATCACAAACTGTGAGCATCTGCAGCTAGGAAAGATTAGAAGCCCTCCACAAGCTGACAGGAACAAAGAATTGTCCCACACAATCTAAAATCTGTCATTGCCAGGGATTTCATCTGGGCTCTTGGCTCTGTCATGCCTTTGAAAATATCTTCAGGCCTTCCCATCATTTTGATTATTTGTGATCTTCCTTTTCTTTAAAGTTCCTGAATAGAGTTTTTAAAGTTTTCAGGGAATGTGAAAGTGGTAAGCTAACAGTATTTTTTTACTGTATTTTTTTCAAACTTTAGTTTATATTTCTCCATTTTAAGATGTGTCATGGGCTGTACGTTCCAAAAGCAGTGAAATGGAGAGGATGATCGATCGGACTAAGCTGACTTACTTTTATCATAAAAGGGGCAATTTCTGATGTCTCTGATAGAGTAAGTTGATGGCTACACTTTATTCTTACTGTCTTTTATGGTCTTCTCCAGTTTTTTTTTTTTTGGGCTATAACTTTTTGAAACAGACAGTTAAGATAAAGTATGGATAGTTTATTTGACAGCAGGATAAAGAAATATTTTGGACAATATTTTTAGAGGCACTGTATGATGTCCAGTCCATATTTTACCATAATGCATTATTCCTGCTTTGACTGAAATACTGAGGTTATTAAGTTCCACTTCCCCTTACAAAGGAATACAAGACTGTTGTTATACAAATATTTAGCCCTATAGGAACAGTTTGGGCCTGTGTTTGAAAACAACACCCCCACGACATTAAAATACATAACCAGATTCTCTGTTTCTCCTGTAGTGTGGCTCCCACTGACCTCAGTGGGAGCTGCTTCTAATTTCAGGCTATATAAAGAAAGGATCATTAGAGAGGTGATGCAACATGATCATGTGCAGAGCATGTTACACTCACCCAGTTGGACACATTTTAAAGTCGACTTCAGTGCTTTGCAGGCTCTTCAGCTCCTACAAGTCTGTGCTAGTTGCTTGCAGGAGCTTGTAATTCATTGTCAAAATCTTCCTTCCAGGCTGCTCTTGCAAAAACTGTGCAATAACAGCTTGCCTTCCTCTAACTTGGAGGCAAAAGTTGCAAGTGAAGTCTTGTCTGTGTAGCTGAAAAAAACCAAACCATACCAAACCAAAACACCAGGACTGTTTCTGTTTTGTAGGACATCAGGTGTGCCTTTTTTCTTCCTTTTTTTTTTTTTTTTAAACTGAATTGCTCATGAGTGTTACTATCCTAAGAAAAAAAGAGTGGTGTGGACATGTACTACTTTGATTTGAAAATACACCCACTGAAATCACCCTGCAGCTGGAGCCATGACTGCCCTTGCTTGGTTTGCCTGTGAGTGGAACAGGAGCAAAGCAATGTGGGATGTGCCTGCACCACAGGGAAACTCTTCCTGCTGGTTGCCCCGTGGAAAAAGGGCAGGACAAGGCCCCAGGTAGCTTTTTTTCAGCAGTGGTCTTTGGCTTCATAACAAATTAGGGTTTTTTTAAATTGATTTGAAGCCTGAATGTTGACTGTTAATGTTTAGGGACTGAAATGCGTTAGTTTTTCTTGCCTTTTAACTTTGTTTTCATTTTCAGAGTGTAACTTGCTTTATTAAAGCTTTTTGCAACCTGACATTTTCCTTAGAGAAGTCAAATATTAGGCAGTTTTTTTGTAGCAAAATATTGAAATGAAACCTAGTGATAAGCTACAACACAAGTGCCATAGCTATGTTTTAAAAATTAAAAATAGAAGAAAAAGGTCATAAGATACAGGTAGATTTCGGTAGGTTCAGAGCTGGCTCTAATTTTGAAAAGACAAAAGCAACAAAAGCTTGAAGAACTTCACTCTGATTTTTTTTTTTTCCCCTGTTTTCCAGATAACATATTCTAGTTCCTTTGGGACACTGGAAAGATGCATGAGTTAAACAAGTTTCACTAATTATTCTGGAATAATTGCTACCAAAACTCTTTTTCTAATTGTGCTAGTAGAGCCTTGGACCACGTCTTACTTTATTTTTCATAGGCTTTTAAATATTGATGATGATTCTACTTAAATAGATTAATTATATACTGCAGCACTTTGATTCCCTTTAATGTTACATTTACAAACCACACAAATGGCCTAAACTGTGTAATGAAGAATGGACTCTAGTAGACCTGAATATTTTTGTCCTCATTATTCTGAGCTGAAAGAAGTTCCTGTTGCTTTACATTTCAGCTCAGCTAGATTGTTAAATACCTTCATGATCTAGAAAGCGACTTTTAGGTGGCTGAGCAAACCTCAAACTGATGCACAAAATGGATGAAATCTTATTTCAGCTCTTTCCCTTTATCATCTGGTAGTACATGTGACAATTTTTTAGAATGAAATTATTCCTGGTTTGTGCTTTTCTGCTGTTCCCCGAAATGAGAGGAATGGAGAAAATGAGCTTCTGCAAAGGGGCACACACATAACATGGCCATGGATCTTTCTGTGCTGACCAGCCACATTTAGCCTTTTGTGACTCCTTCCCTTTAAACTGCAGGTTCTGATTCAAAAAGTCTGGTGTCTTCTCCCTCCTGAGGATGACATCAGCCTCATCAAACAGGTTCTTGTAACTGTCCTTCTTGGGGCACTGGCTGGAGGCCTTCTCCTTCTGCATCACTTTCTTTGTTTTTATTTGGAATAGATGGTCCTGTCTAGCTGAAATTAATACCATTGGGTGGGTATGAAAAGTGGGATTTTCGTTAGTAACCAGGAAAGCCTGAACTGCTGTTTTTGCAACACTTCCACCTGGAAGTGTTTTGTGTAGTTGTGTTTGGGATCATTCTTAAAAAACAAGTTCATTTGGTTTTTGGGATATTCTTTTAAGTTGCATTTTTTTGTTGTGGTTGTCTGATTTCCCCACCAAGAAGCAATTTTGGTGCAGTCCTCGGGCTGTTCCAAGTTTTATGCTTCTTTTAAAGCTGCAGCCTAAACTTCAGTCCATATGGAAGTTTATACAGCAGCATTTAGGAAGTACTCTGTGCCAAGCACCTTCTCTCATGGATTTTTCTCAGGATGTGTTAGTCAACTTCAATTTCTTTTAATTTTCTTTCACCCTGTATTAAAGCAATTACTGTATTTCACTGTATGGTAAAAACCCTGTCATTCTGCTCCCTCTGTTTTGAAGTTATGCCTCCAATTAGGCCAAGTTGAAAATGTTGCCCTGATAGCTGTGTGCTCATTTCTGTCCCATGCTGCTTACTGCTGCCTTGCCTGTGTTGGGTTTTTGGTGCATTTGGTGGGTTTTTTTTACTCTTCATATCAGATTTCAGAGATGCTTTGCATATGACTGATTAAGCTTAATGGATGTAATATATAACTTTTTAAAATAACCTTCTTGCATAAATGCACATCACGTATTGAGTTGGTAATGTATTAGAAGAAGAAAAATAACTGAGACCTTATGACAGTTATTGTTTCCTTATTGAATTTAGAATGCTGTGAAGGCAATTTCCTTGACAGGATCAACTCCAGAGCACTTACTAGTATGCTGATTATTTTTTTTCCCCTTAATCTACCTCTGACATACCCTTT
This sequence comes from Buphagus erythrorhynchus, assembly GCA_013400855.1. Taxonomy (NCBI): domain Eukaryota; kingdom Metazoa; phylum Chordata; class Aves; order Passeriformes; family Sturnidae; genus Buphagus; species Buphagus erythrorhynchus. Next base: position 53,006 of record VZTT01030934.1, on the reverse strand, counting down.
ACAAGCTTGAAATTAGAGACAATGACTACTTTATTTGCAAAGATAGCAAACCTTAGTTTAAAAAAAAAAAATCTGCTCTCTGTACAGAATTTGAGTGGAGAAGAGAATATGACAGGTTGTGATGAAAGTAATCAAACCTGGAGAAGAGCAACTTGTTTGTAGGAATCTTCTGTAAATGGTTCCAGCCGTGTTCTGGAGCTGTTTCAGGGGTATGGTTACGTAAGCGTTTTAAGTCAATCTTATTTTGTAGGCCTAGTGGTTTTCTAATTTCCAGTAGTCTCTGCTTTGCATCATTAGCCACTGATATAACTTTGCCAATCTGGCCCAGTCTGTTGTTATAATGTTATTTTATCTCTCCTGATTGCTGTGGCTTTGTATGCAGGAAAGCATTTTAAATAGAGTGGTGACTGTATTTTATTTACTCTACTTGCTGCAAAATGACTTCATGATCTTTAAGCCTAAAGCTTTTTACTTTAAGGCACCCAAACACATCTCTGGCTAAAAATGTTGGGATGTACAAGGTGCAGCTGTTATCTCACTACTCTTTGTTCTTTCTGGTTTCTTGAGAGGAGATGAAACAAAATGCAGTGACAGGTAAGGATGTCTCACAAAACACATAGAAGAAATGTAGCTTCCCATTCCATAAATGACTGTTACTCTGCTCTCCAGCTGCCTCTTATGATGTTTTATTGATGAATAAAAATGGTGTCTGAGGTAATAGAATGTCTTGCATCTTACAATACTGCCAGTTATAAAGATGTCTCCTTGAATAAATTTCACAATTAGAAAGTATTGACAAAAATATTCAATCTTTTTTACATCAAAATAAGCTCAAACATCTGCTGCCAAAGTCAGACAATATCAACTAATCTTTTAAAAGTATATTTTTATTATACTGACAGATGCATGGCTGCATGACATAGATGTCAATTTAAGTTACTAGTGACATTAATACTTGACAAAGACATGCTCCCAGAAGAATTTATGTTCTTAAACTGTTGTCAGATGAGTATATGCCAACAAAAAGTAATCAGTCATTCAGCTATGTTGTTAACAAAACTAAAAGTGTGTTATCTCCAGAGACATCACAAAAAATGCTATTCACATCTTTCCTATTCTCTAAATTTGTCAGAATTGACAGCAGAAAAAATAATTCTGTGCTTGTTTTACCAACCCATACACACATCCTTCTGCACTTTTTGTATGTTCTGGCTAGCAGCGCAGGAAGATTTTTAGTTTTGTTTGAGGTGCACTTCTTCAGCATTCAATTGCTTTCCTCAAAATTTCAAATAACCTTACCATTTGGCAAGAATATTGTTATAAAGAGAAGAGTGAGGAAAGTATTACTACCACACCAGAGGTTCTGGTCTGCCTATTCAGTCAAAAAAGTGTTGGAAAGTGATACAACGTAACTCATTAAGAAGGCTGAGATTTAAAACATTCATGTCCAGTTCTTATTTTTCAAATGCGCTGGTATATTCATTAAAATTTGTACATTTTAGTAACCTGAGCTTTCGTTGTGGGTATTCCATAATGAGCAACTAAGCTTACTTTAAATTCTTTCCTTCCAGGTATTTTATTTTCTTTACTTTTTTCCCCTTCTCTCCTCACATTAGTTTTTTGGAAAGAATTTAGTTTCTTAAAGCAGGAGTTGAATTTTCAGGGTACAGCAGACTAGTAGGGCTGTCCTGGTGCTGTTGAACAGCATATATATCTAGTCCATTGATGTTTTAAGTAATTTGAAATACTGGTTGAATCTGGGGCTATAAACATCTCATTAAGGACTAAATCGTTATCCTTAGTGATTAGATACTGTTTTTTTCATTGAAGTGATGTTTTTAGAGTGAGTTTTTTCTTAGAGATGAGGCTGAGCTTTGTAGAAACACTTTTTCTGCTAATGGTTCTAATGTCCCTATTAAAAAGAAACCCAGAGCTAAAGGGCTGAAAGCCATCTTAACACTTCTAGATGTATTTCTGTTCACTGTCCTGAGACAGACTGTGAAGATGAGATCTGTCTCTCAGAATGCAGCATTCAAGTCTCTTTTTAAAGTAGTGGTCATGGACAGCATCTCTAGAGCTGTAATTTGTGTAATCATGAAGCCACTATTTAAAGGACACCACAGGAACTGGTCTGCAGATATAGTGCTCTTTTTTTTACTTTTTTTTTAAAATTGAAGCCTATCTTACTGGTGTAGGCAATAATATTTAAAATTAGATGAAGTCTCACCTCTGCTGCATCTTGAGGGCCATCACCAATAATGTTTTGGATGGGGCTCTATCAAAATGTGTTGTATTTCAGTCTGGCACAGCAGTCTCCTGGCTGCCTGACCACTCTGTATATATTAAAATAATATTTCAAGTTTGTATTGAGAGTAGATTTTTAGCATTAATGCCCAGGAATCTATTGTGGACTCTAGTTTTTAAGGAGGCAATTTCAGAGAGGTTGGGCAGGTCACTTTGAAAGGATGATATGGGGAATGAAATGAGGTGCAAGAAGCCTTTACTCGCATTTCTTTGGAGCCCTTCTTACTCTTGTTTGCTTTCTTTTATTATTCTTTGCCTTGGTAACTTGGTAGCAATCCAGTCTTCCTGTTTCCTCCCATCCCAAGTCTCCTGTGACTTGAGAATCTTGCGCAGCTCTGGAAAAGAGAAGTAAGGACAAGGGGTTAGTCAAGATGGATTTAAAATCTGTAGTGATAAAATCAAAGAATCATAGAGTGGTTTGGCTTGGAAGAGATATTAAAGATCATCCCATTCCAGCTGTCCTGCCATGGGCAGGGACACCTTCCACTAGATCAGGCTGCTCAGAGCCCCGTCCAGTCCAGCTGGAACACTGCCAGGGATGGAACATCCACAGCTTCTTGGGGCACATGGTGTAAGGTGTTCTACCTGTGCTGGTTTGGCACTAAAGACAGCCCACAGAAGTAATTTTTTTTTTTTTTTCTGAGAGGAGCAGTGAGAGCTTCCTCTGTCTGACAAAAGCCAATCAGTGGTTGGTTTTGAGAACAGACAACCTGTTAAACCACTGAAAGAGATGGACACGCCTGTGTCCCGCTGAACATCTAGCCAACATTAAACCCTGCCCTGCCACCGGCCTGGGCTGAGCCAGGGGCTCTCCAGGGCTCTGGGAGTGGCTCCAGGCCAGGCCTATCCACCATGGCCCCCACAGCCTTGGGGGGAGCTGGGATTTTCCTTCCCCCCCTCTGGAATGGAATGCAGCCAAACAACACCACTGTTCCTCGCTGAGCCCCTGATATCTGGGCCTAGCCCCCAGTGTGGCCTGAAATACTCCACCCCAACTGCTCCAGCCACTGCCCAGGCAAGATGAACTCTTTCACTGCCCACAGTGAGACTTGCAGACACTTGGTTCTCTCTCCTGAGTGAAAGAAAAGGACTGAGATACACACAGAAACAGCATGAAAACACCGAGGTCAGACTAAAGGAAGAAGTCAGGTCCCAGGTGGGAGGGATTGATGGAAGTTGATGCCTTACTCTTGGGCTGAAATTTCTTTTTTAAGCTATGGAGAAGAGACTCTTGTTTCCCTATAACTCATAGAAATGCATTATGGGGTAGATGAAATGTTCTAACTGTAGATATAAGCAGAGGCATTTGTGCTAAAGTAAGCAGATGTAGAAGTGGCTGTGATCCCATTAGTTTGAACAGAGAGGAGAGAAGACCCCTGTTGCCCCCCAGGGAAGGTTAGAAGAAAGACCTCTGTTTTCAAAGATGAAGAGAGCTTTTGTTTGAACTGTTATACTCCTTAAAGAGTGTCCCTTAAGTTGATATGGTCATCAGTAGCAGTTGTGGGAAGACTGTTCATCGAGGAGGGGATTTTTACAGTGATCAGATTTCTATTCTCCCAGGCAGCTGATTCACTGTGACATCGAGGCCCTGAGAAAACTGTTTATTGTGGAGAAATCTCCATAGACTGAAGAAAAGTCTCCTCTCCCTATGTAAATTAGTGAAAAACTGTTTTTTTCAGAGATGGTAAAATGACTGATTTGGTTTTGTACGTTGTCAGTGTGAAAGAAAAGTTGTGGGGGGAGGAGAAGTGGTCTGAAAGTTTTATTCTGATTCTTACTAATTATAGTTTCTAGTAATAAAGTTTTTCTTCATACCCTTTAAACTTTGAGCCTGTTTTGCCTTCCTCCTAATCCTATCTCACAGCAGGAAACGAGTAAATAATTCTAGTGGGTGCACTGGTGATTTAGCCAGCACTAAACCCAGGACATACCTGAGGCTGGGCATGCCCTGGGAGAGAGGAGTAGCAGTGGTGTAACCTGCAGGGCAGCTGGGACTCTGTCAAGTTTGGAGGTTGAAAGCTTCCTGGGACCTTCTGCTGGTTGCTCATACAGCTTCCCATAGCTGAACCTCTACAGCAGGAGCAGGTTCCAAAGTGTTTTCCAAGACTTGATGGTTTGGGAGCACTGATGTACAAAATGCAGCTGCAGATAAACAAAGAGGGATGGAGAGGAGAGGCTGTGCTTGCTCCAACATAATGTGATTTCAGCCATGGGGCTGTGCTGACCTCTGGGTGGGAGAAGATTCATTAGGTGCTAAGTGACAAGTTACTTCTGTAGTGGTAAGACTTTCCCAAATATGAAAAAAAGACATGTGCTTTATTGAATCTTTCAGGGACAGTCCGAAAAATCTGAAAATAAGAATTCTTGCTTTTTGACGCATTATCTTTCCAGAAAATAAACTGTAAATATAAATCAGTTTTGTTCTTTCCTGGAAGCATAGGAAAATGGTTTGACTTTGCTTCTATTATGCAAGCAGAATTTAAAAAGAAGAGTGCCTATGAATTATTATTGCATTTTCAATAGCTGTAGTAGATGCATTGCAGCCAAAAATCCATTTGAACTGTTTTTACTGTTTCTATAGAGATGTGTGTGGTGCTGATTTATAATATATGTTATTAAGAAGTTTTTGGAAAGTCTTAGAGATGAACATTGTCAGGAAAACTTAATGAGAGAAACATAATTCTCTGAGAAGCCACTGAATGAAAGTTTGCAATGGGAATGTTGGCCGGCTATCCGAAGAAACTTTTTTAGCAGTGGAAACTTTAGTAAAAGGTTTAGCTGTGTGTCTCAAGTCTCTCGAACATAATAACTGAAATTCTAGAACGTGACTCATGTAAGGATTAGAATAGTTTAATTGTAGGTGTATTCTACACTGCTAAAAAAAATAAGCTGGAATAGCAGGCGGTAGATGACACTTGGTTCCTTTTAGTTTCTTCTGCTAAGAGCTCTGCTAATTTCTGTAGAAGATATGCACTTTTTACTGCAGGGAAAGTAATGTTACCTGTTACAGGAGGTCTTTGGAAGCAGCTGTAAAAATACATGAGGCTGGTTTTATTTGTTTCTTTGTTTAATAGTGAGTTTCAGTCAGGGCAAGAACAGGTAAATACAGCAAGATTGATGTTCTTTGCAACATGTCTGCACACATTTATTATTGCCCTCATTATATCTTTGTCAAAGGCAATATATACATGGCAGTATTTGTTCCCTGATGGCACTTTACAGAGGATAGCCAAGAGATGTTCATCACTTACAGATAATTGTGTGGTTGTTTTTTAAAGTTCTCCATTTTGTGCCTGTTGCTTCAACCTTGCTGTGTCTCCAAACAAGCACTTCTTTTAAAATGGCTCCAAATTACTTTGTTTCAGAGAAAATGATTTTTTTTTTTCCTCCCATTTTCCTTCATCTAATGTTCAAGGGTACTGGAACCAGACTTGGATGAGAAAAATGCACAAGAACATCTCTCTAGGTCTTGGTTTTGATGATTCCTTAGTGACTGTAGGACAACTAATCCTAGGATGAGTAACTAACTTAGTTAATTAGTTTGCTATGATTTGAGATATGGTCAGCTATGCTGGATATAAAGCTGCATTTTTTGTTTTCTTTAAAGAACACTGCTTTTTGACTAATGTAGAAGTACTTCTTGAGTAATGTAGAGGTACTTTCGAACATGGATCCTGGGTGATGGAGATTTTTTTTTTTCCATGAAGGCAGTGTCAGGGAAAGTTGGCTGCAAATATTTGAGCTGAAAATGGATATTAAGTCAAAGGTGTTTGTAGAGTGTCTGATAAAGAAGAAAACAAAGATAATTGTCAGTTTTATGTAAAAGTCTCAAGAAAGTGACAAAAAAGCCAACAGCAGAGAATTTGCTCTTTACAGACTTCTATTGAAGAAGCAGAGGAAAATGATAAAAACAATAACATTTATAAAATACCTTATTTATTCTGTGTATCTTGCTATATACCCTTGTCCTGGAGCAGGGCATGGTTTGAGGTATCTGTTCTTTACTCATCAGGAAACAATAAGAAATACCTGTATTTCTCCTTTATGCTCTTACTTTGTTTTAAATATATTCTGATACAACAAGGGTTTGTTTCCCTCACATCTAAAGGGCAGGTTTAGAAGCTTAGACATTCCTTCTGTTTCTGCCTGGGCAGTGAAAGGAAAATATTTGGCATGACTCCAATTGTGCTAGCTTAATTTGAAGGACCATCTTGTATCACCATGCTCTGAAAATTGCTTTCCATAAGTGATTTATCAAGTTCTGGCCTGGGTAGCTGGATGGTTACAGTGCTGAGTCAATTAAGCCTGCTGAGGGAAATCCCAGCTCAATTGCACAAAACCTTTTACATCAATGGAGCCAGGATTTCTCATTGTCATCCCCAAAGGTCCCATGGCTTAGAAAACAAGGAGAGATAATCAGAAGTTGCATCAAAGTCTATTTAACTTTCTCTAAAATGAAAATTTTAAATTAATTTGGTAATCACAAAGGAATACGGCTTATAGAATTCTAAGTGCAGGATTGTAATTTCATAACCTATTCAATGCATTAGCTTTAGTAATTGTATTATTGTTTTATTTATTAACTTGCATTTTCAAAGATATTGCAAAGGTAAAGATTGTGATTGCAATTTACAATAAGTGATTGTTTTTGCATTAAACGTTTTCGGGTAAGGGAAGAGTAGCAAAGTTACTGAAAGAATGGAAAACCTCTTGTGAAACATCTTCTGTTTTGTTCCATGTGTATTTAGGAAGCTCAATGCTAACAATTGCCTTTTTGTTTTTCTTACAGCTAATTCCAGCCTTCTTGGAGGTGGAGGAGGTGAGTCTTTGTTTAATGCTTAATTCGTTCTTAAACAAGCATGAAATATATGCTGGACCAATGCAGAGGCTAGTTGGTTATAAGAGAATATAAGTTCAAAACTTGGAAATAGAAATTTATTAGATGGAAAAAATTGCCAGAGTTAATAATCTTTCCTAGCATCAAGAGGTAAGGTATGCAACTGCTGCTGAATTTGGTTTCTCTGGGTCAGAGTAGGGGCTGACACTTGTATCAGGCTGACTAATACATAAAGGAGCTGCTGAACTGACTTAGGCTGTGTTGTTTTTTAAAGTATTTAGGCTTTTTAATTTACACCAGGGGAATCTCAAATATATGATTATTAAACAATTTTAACAGAAATATTGAAATACTAAAATACAGTAAAACGTAATTTTAGTAAATGAGTGAGGCATTATCTTTGTAGTTTTTAATATTTTTATGGTTGAAACTTGGTTGCTTACTTTACTGTGTTTGCCAGAAGAGTAGAGTATATTTCAATACAAATCTTTGGTGCAGGTCAGAGATGCTCCTAACATGTCTACTGGTAAGGCAGGGATGCTCAAGTCCACATCATTGTATTGCTTCCAAATACATGGATGCTGTTTTATTTTTAATAGATGGTTGTGATATTACTTTTGGTATTACTGTAGTACTGTGGCCATAAAATCTACATGAGAGATAACAATTCAGGAAAGATGAACCCATGAAGAGCTTGATCTCAGTTTTTAGTGACTTTCCCTGCCACCCAAAGGGAAGTAAGGGAGCTCAGTTCTGGAAATTTCACAGCGCAGGAGCGGTGCAGGCAGCAACTAATCTTCCTTCCTGGCGGGACTTAAAAGAACTCTGTGATCAGAGCTTACATATGTAAGGGTAAAGGAAAGGGCTCTGTGAAAAGACAGGAGATCTCTGTTGCTTGTGAGGCTGCAGGATAAGTAGTCAAAGCTTTTGTTTTAACTGAACAGGCAGCTCTTATTTTGGACTATGAAAATGTGCTTAGCAACTAAATAAAATTGTCTAAATAAAACCATTCACATTTCTCAGCTGTGTGTCTGGACATTAAAGTACAGGGCAGCCTTACCTGTTAATCCTGTTGGATTAATATCTTTCTTTTGATTTGAGTTAGTTGTTTGCAGTATACCAAATTTTTCTTTGTTTAAAAGATAATCCTTTAGGAGGTAATCCTTCGCTAGCTGTTCCTGTTTCTGCAGAGCTGTTCCTGTACCTCCTCTCCAGCACTTGCTCCCAGCTGGTAACATGGAGAAAAAAAATATAAATCAATGCAAATGTTCAAATTCCAATCAGGTTCCCAGAGCACTGCTGCTGCTGAAAGGATTTGGCTATTAACTTTCCATGTTATTTATTCAGCTGGACTGTACTTCAGAAGTTGATGTCTGCTCAGTGTGGCCCTTGATAATGTGGCTCTCCCTCTGCAGCAGATGGGATGAGCCTGTGCTGTGGGTCAAGTTGGGATTTTCCCTGTATTTTATGTGTTAAAAGTGGCAATTAAAAATATATTCTCTCCCCTCATGGCAGGCTGAGGTGATTGCAGCTCAAGGTGCTGCTGCCCCTTCTCCTCTTTTTCTCCTCTCTCCCTTCTCCTGCCCTGGCATCCTTTGGGGCTCTTATTGCCACTTTAAAAACCTTCAGGGCTGTGGGAGGTTGGGTTTGGGCATGCAGTGGGTTCCCCCAGGCATGGGCTGCTGCAGCCCCTGTGGCCAGAACCCCAATCCCACATCCTTTGATCTCTGGTGGAAGGAGAACAATGTACCCTCTTGCTTGTGGTACAGGTAAAATACCAAATCTGACAGTTTTATGGTTTGGAGGGTGACTGCTCATGGCTGAGAGGCTGCATTTGTGCCCGTGGCTAGGGCAGTGATGTCCTCAAAGCACACTCGCTTGGGGTTTCCACATTTTCTGAATAAAAATCCTGATAATTTCATTGCTGAAGCACTCTAGATTTTGGACAGGCACTACAGGGTGCATGTGTTGGAGAAGGGGAAAGTGTATGGGGTCTGCAGGCCAGATCCTGCTCAGAGATATGCAAGATGGAGCAGCCTTGGCCAGCCACCCACCTGCCACAGGCAGATGGGACCTGGAGCCCCTGGCTTTTGGAAAATTAGCTTGGCACCCTCCACACGTATTTGTATTTCTCTGTAGAAAGAATGTTTTCATTCCCAGTGGAATAGCTGAAGATTTTACATTCTGGGTGTATTTTTTTCTTTTATCCAGAAGAAAGTGACGGTAGCATTCTGTGTGAAATATTGATAGTGAATTATTAAAACTTTATTATATACGTAAACACCAAAGCCTTCTTTTGATTGCAGATGCTGAATATTTATGATAATGCATAATACCAGTGTAGTTTTTCCAATAATGGGATTCAGATCTCCTCGGTAGTGCTTGTTAATTTAATCTCTCTGTCACTGCTGGAGGTATGAATACATGTCTTAGTTTTACAGAAAATGAAAACTGGAAATTTCCGCTTGTCCGAAAGTTTGCAACAGGTGTTGTGATTTTGAGCTGCTTTTGAGCTGTTCTGTGTTCGAAATCTTTTCAGAACTAAACACAAATTAATATGGGAATAGTTATTTGTACATCTTGATCTAATATTTGTAGATTACTTTCTCTGGGTGTTAAAACTATTTTCTGGAAGAGACCTGCTAAGAAACCTAGTGGGGCAACATTGTGGGTGAACGTGCTTGCTGGTTCAGGGGCTGGTTGTTTTGGGTGGCTGCTTATCATCCCTGCGTCACCTCGGAGCCACATCAGGGCATCCCTCCCTGTACTTTGATTTCCCAGAGCCAGAGCAATGGTTTGTTCTTGCATTCCTCATTTAAATGCCATCAGTTCATTTTTATGACTATTTGGAATGAAGAGATAAAAGCACAAAAGATACCAGAACCAATTTTTCACAGAACTGTTTAATCATAAAATCAAGAAACCCACAATGGAGTCTTTAGTTAAATATAGATGTTGAAGGTTTCTTTCTGCTTTTCAAATAACTCTGAAGTTTCCAGGATTTCATTATGAGTTTGGTGAGTGAGCCTTTTTTCTTTTTCATTCCTTACTGTTTTTAATAATTGATTTTTAATTAGGAGGCATATTTCACTTTCAGATCTAGATTTATCACACATTCAGCATCTCATTTCTAATAACTTACATGGAGCATTATAACTTATTTGTGCATCATGTATTATTCGTCCCATTATGTTCAACACTGCAAAGGTGAAAATTACCTGCATTTGGAGGGAGTGAAGAAAAACATTTGGTATTTTGAGAAAAAGTAAGCTCTTTTAAAAATGTGTCATTAAAAATGTGTGAATTTTGACTTGAAATGGAAGTGTTCTATTTTGCATGGCAATCTTTTTTTCTTTGCATTCTTTTACATTTGTGCCAAGGAATTAAAGGATATGATTTTATGTACTTTATTCAAGCAAAGTGAGCAAGAGCTGAGGCTTATCCTCCCTTATGGCTTTGGGTAGTCTCTGGGGATTTTTTTGTTTATTGTGTGCTGCCGTTCCCACCTAGTATTCAGTTATTTTCCTCATGGTTCATTTTTCCTGTGCTTGATTTACTGACTGTAATCATGTTCTTGTTGCATGCTGATTTCTGCATTGGCTTGATTTCTTTGACCTTAAATTGAGGGTATATTTAATTTTGGATTTTTTTTTACCCCCATAAGATTTTGTTGCCTAGGCTAGTATTTGGGAAGGAGACATCACCTTTTAATGTGTCCTATTGCAAGCATAGTTTCTTTCAGCTCTGTACTTAAAACTGGTAATTTTGTCATTACAAGCTCACAGAGAGGACAGGTTATATTTGCAGCCTCTTGGAAGCATCATTTAGATCCAGTTTAAGTTGGTTGCCCCAGAAGATCTGTCTGCTTTTCTGTTTCTCTCCATCTCTCTTTTTTTGGCCAGTGTAACTATTTTTTTTCCTAGGGCTTTTGCAAGCACGGAAAAAAAAATAATTCTCTAATAGCCATAAGTGTTTTAGCATATCTTAAATGTAGACCAGACCTACCTGTCTGCCCTGCCAAGGTGCAGTTTGTAGGCAGAGTTTTAAGCAATTCTTATGGCATGGGGAACTTGTGTTCATGGTCACAGCAGGGAGCTGGGTTTCTCTGTACTTTGTTGCATAGACTCCATTTTGAACTTGGGATTTGCTGCTTTTATATCTATGTTATGTTACAATAGTGACAAAAAAGTGTTTTCTCCAGAAAGAAATTACCACAGACTGACTTTTATCCTGGAGTTGTGTCCCTTCAAATGTGTCAACTGCTGTTTGCCAGCCACCCTGTCTATTTGTCAATTAATTGTCAGCTAATGAGCTAAAAAATCCAGTGATTATCCAGTCAGTAGTGTCAGGAAGGAACAGCTGACACAAATATCTTGACATGCCTCTCTTTAGCCAGGGATAAATTTTTATTCTCATGGATGTGTCCTAGGTACATTACTCACCATGTTCAGCCATCTTCCAATAGTTAAATCTCTAGCAACAAAAACAGGAAAGGAGGTTTTGCACTTTTTAAATAGTAACTTGACATCAGTTTACCAAATGAATATTAATGACCCTGAGAAATGAAAGTTGTACAAGAGAAAATTGGAGGCAGGAGTGAGACAAGTTGCAGAGCACCCTGTAGCAATATACATAACAGCAGAGGACTTAAAATACCAGACTTGCCCTGCACTCGCCCATTCAAAATGTGTAACAGGAAGAAGACAAGCCTGTTTTGTCCTAAACCAGGACTAGATGCTCTCTGTTTTGGATTTCACAGGGCTTGAGTTTGATATTTACATAATTTAAATGCAAGTGAAGCAGAGGTTTAAATCCAAAGTTCAAATTTGTGCATGACGTGTGCCTAACATGAAATACATCCCGTGAGAGGGAGAAGAAAGAGTTTGGGAAAGGAGAACTGACAGGATTCTTTCATCAAGAAAATAAGCGTTATTATTTTGTATTTTTTTGTCAGTCTCCTGGCATGTTCTTGTATCATGTCAAATGCATTTGTCAGATTGGGGTGTGCTCACAACAAATGGCTCCATGGAACAAATGTGCTTCATCTGTGATTTCAGCTATCTTCAAAAGCTTTCAGTTGCTTTGTACACTGCATCGTCATAGCCTAGGTATGTAGATAATGGCTATGAAGGTACAAAGATTTTCCTGGTGAATAATGACCATGAGAAGAACTGATAATTTAAGGCAAATGGCTATTTGCCTTTGTTGCTAATTAATCCCTTTTTGCTAGAAGATTGCTGCTGCAATTCTGTAGGGTTGTTAAAGTGTTTTATCTCCTTTTACTATTTGCATGCTGCTCTTTTTCATCTCTGTAAATAGAGTAGGTTTGAGAGGGCTGTGTCCACGAGTTCCCCCACTGTGACAGTGCATCAGCCAATTAAAATGTTAATATTTATGTATTTTTTCTGCACAGCTGTAATAGTTCCATTGGTAGGCCAGTAGCTCAGGGTAGACTGAACCCTTTCAAGGTGTTTGGTTCAGCCCAAAATCTTGTTATTCATGAGCTTATTGTTGTATCAGATCAAAGCAAATAGATTTCTCAGTAATTTAACATCTTTTATAGAATTTATTCAAACTTCCTATGCAAGCAAACTCTTTCTTTACAGGTCAGTTATTCTTAAAAGCTCCATTTCTTTCCCCCTCTCTCTCTTTCCTTCTCTTTTTCTCTGTGTATATTTGGTTTTGCCTTCTGTCATTGCAGTGGAGTTTTAATTCAGCTTTAAATGAAAATTAGTGGATTTTCTCATTTCGTAATGCATCTAGAGATATAATGATGAAAGCTCTATAAATAAATAAGCACAGTTTATTTCAAAGGACCCTTAACATAAACTGCTGTGGTTGTATTTAAAATGCGTGCTCTACTCTAGTTTCTTTTCTGTTTTTGTTAAAATATGATATATATTTTGCTCTTTGGCTAAATAGGGTGGCAGCTTCCTTTCTCCAGTCTTTTTATATAATNAATAATAAATAATATTAAATAATATTGCTGTTGCCTAAATTGGGCGTTAGGGAGTGATGTTTTATTTTTCACTCATCAGTTACTGAGTGCTGAGTCCACAACACTCTGAACTCACACTTAATTGTGAGCAAATAGAAAATGGTCTTTCTGTTTCAGATAGACCATTGCACTAACTCTCCTCATTTTGTTTAATTTCATTATGAGGTAATTACTGTGTTATGTACTGGCAAGTAAAGATGAACATACACACTTTCTGCTCTCTGTCTATACATGACTTTCATATA